>JAZHYW010001898.1:0-40483 GCA_037355805.1 Ixodes ricinus | reverse complement strand
ACACATTGACCAGAAACTTACATTAAATCTGCTCTGATATCCGCGGCGGGTGGCAACAAATTTGTACGGCGCTGTCCTTTTGAGCTTAGTAAATTTGGTCGGAGTCAATAAAGTTTTCCGCAAGTGTGAACCAGCCCTAAGAGCGATTCCAAGTGCATTTCTTGTGTGTTTGTGTGTGCTTGCGGACGGGCATCTGTGCATGCGTTGTGTGTGTGCGCGCGTTCGTGTGCCTGTGTGTGCGTGCGTGCGTATACCGCGCGAGCGCCTTTGTGTCTGTATACGTCCGTGCATGTATGCGTGGCCGCTCGCATGCATGTGTGCGTGTAGGCGTTCGTGCGTTTGTGTGCGCGTGTGCTGGTTGTGCGCACGCGTGTTGGGTTGTGTGAGCGCGTGTACATGTGCGTGTGTGCGTGCGTGCGTGCGTTTTTTTGTGCTTTTGATTTCGTCGGCCCTTGTAATAAAAGGGTGATGAAAAGAAATGTTTCTGCCGGATCTTAATCTTTCCATATACATTAAACCACAAAGACGCTGATTCGTATGTATATGGTGAAATATTGCATATGTTGTGCGGTGCGCACCAAAACACAGTAAACTGGAGTGATGTACACATGAGAACACACTATCTGGTGTGGTGTGCGCCCGCTAACACAAAAATGGTCTGACGTGCACGTCAGAACACACATCAGGTGTGATGTGCACGTCACACAGAGCTGGGCTGATGTGCACATGATGATACACTAGTCTGGTGTGCACACCAAAATACATTAAGATACTCTGATATGCACTCATTAGAGCCCTGCGCGGATAACAGTTTAATCATCCGCATCCGATCCGCATCCGCAGACTTCGTATCTGCATCCGAACCGCATTTGACCATCAACCTGCGCATTCATTTTACATAATAAAATCAAACGTGAATAAAAATAAAAATAAAAAACACACATCTGGATGGAATCCTATAAGCCATCTGCTTACCTTTGTCAAATTGCCCTTCATGTCAGAACAAGTTGAAAGTCATTTTATCGTATTCTGTTTGATCGTATTTATAAAATCAGCGATCATCCTTCCAGAGACACTTAGCATCATCTGGAAAGATGATCGCATTTATGAGACCGTCTTGAGAGTCCGTGACACTGGCACTCTGTCCAGAAGATGCACTCAGAATAAAGATAATTTTCAGATTTATTTTTCTTTTTGCTTTGTAAAACCCAATTCAAACAGACGCGTATTTTATAAACATAAAGCTTAACAAAGGACAGACTAACAACATTTCGTCATTTTATTTAGGCCAAACAATAAAAAAGGTGGAGAGTAAAGGCGCTCACTCAGAGCAGCAACGACATCGTCGCGAGTAAACCACTGGGGAATATATCACAAGATTCAATACTGGTAACACCTCCTATCGGTTTTAGTTTTTAACAACTAACCCTCAACAACTGCATGCTCGGACCATATACTTCAAAACCACTCAGTACCAATTGCCGAGAAGAATAAAACGCACACACACGCAACGTTTTACTTGTCGAGGCTGCAGTGTAGAACAATCAGAATACCCTCAACATTGACGGATTCAGACTAGTTCGCTTTTCTTAAATTAATACCCGCTAATGAGAAGTCTCTTTCCGTCGGTGCACTTGATGCTGGGATGGCATGCACGAACTGGGCTACACAAATGAGGTGCCGAAACCTTTCTTTGTGCAAGTTCCACTACTCCAGAGGGTCTAATTCAATCTCCTGAATCTACTTGCAGGCAAAGAAGTCACTTTCAGACATCTTCAACTCTTTTGTTGTGGCTTGTATGTTTTGCGTTTTGCGTTTTCTTAGCTCAAAAAACGTTTCCGCTCTTTCCCTGCCAAACAAAAACACGCTTTCCTTGGACTACTGATGCTCCTGCATTCTTCACTTTTTATACGGTCAGCATTTTTGGCGAGATAGAACGTTCTAAAGCGATATTTGGTGAGAATCAAATCTTTATTGACGTAAAGGACAATTTTCTCCCCGATTGCACAATTTATCTAAGACAGTAGTTTGCTCCCGCAATACATTTGGATTATAGTAGTCAGTTCAGTATCCCTCACGTTATACACTATACCACTGTGTCGTTCCCAAACGTTTGAGGGCTGCCTCGGCAAAAATGTAGATCCAGACCCGCTGATATCCGTATCCGATCCGCATCCGCGGCCCCTGGCATCCGCATCAGATCCGCAATCAGCGACATATAATTCATTTTTATCCGCATCCGCGGGTAATCCGCGGATATGCAGGGCTCTACACATCAGGATACACTAGGCTGGTGTAGTGTGTTATATTGAAACGCACGAAGTCGGCCTAAAAGGCACACCAGGACACAACGGTCTGGTGTGGTGTGCACGCCAAAACACGCTAAGGTGTTTGATGTAAACACAAGGACAGATTAGGAAAGTGTAGTGTTTACTCCCAGAAACACCAGAACACGCCAAGCCGGTCTGGTAGACTTGTTGACTGAGAAGCTGATGTAACGAAACTCTAACAAAAGAACGCAATCAACTTTCTTAATGGCAAGGGTACACCTCCACCACGACACGTACCACGGTTTACACCAAATGTAAAAAATATGGTAACTCAATACTATCACTATCCTATAGCCATGATTAAGATATCAGCTATTTTTACCCCGACATAAGGATTTGTGACTACAACCTCTATTAATAACGACCCTTCAACAAGGACTCACAAAGGTGCAGATTTCAATAATTGTTTCAGCATTCGTTTTCGTTCGCCGTTCCGTGCCTGTGGTCAAACACTACATTAGTATACGCTCACAGTTTTGAGAACGTTTTGTGAGTTTTTAATTTTTACTCAGAGCCCAAAAATACGACCTGACCCGAGTGCATAGTGTGGCTGTCTTAGCTCGAACAAGCGATTGCTTTTCTTTTTTTATGAAGGATTGCAAGAAAACTTGTTAGTGCAGCGGAAGCGCTTTCAGGACAACACCTGAAAGTAAATTGCAAGAAAGGAGCAGTTCTCTGTGAATCCATAGTACAGTCGACAGTACAGTCTTTGCGATATCTGGGACACGTCACGGCGATGTAGTTGGGTACTTGTGTCGCATTCACACACTATGGAGTCTTAACGGCGTAGTCTTTTTATTTATTTATTTATTTAAAATACCCTCAGGGCCATCGGAATTAAAAAGTTGAGTGGGGGTTAGTACACTTTTATAATCAGTCGGAACGGTATAGATTATTGAATATAGTTTTAAATAGATGATCAATGACAGATATGGCTAACGGTGCGGGAAGATGGTTCCAGTCCACAGAAGTTTTCGGGATGAACGAAGCTTGAAATGTATTAGTGGTGCATTTCGGAAAGCCTACCGTATACATATGATCCATGTGTGATGAAATATAAAACAGATGATTCGGCAGTGCATCGTGAAGTAATGATTAGTATGGAATATCTTATGAAAGAGAAACAAGCGAGCTATTTTTTCGCGTAAAGCAAAGTTAGGCAATGATAGAGTGGCTTTCATAGAGGTTACGCTGACGATTCGATGATAGTTGTTAAGAATAAAACGACCAGAGCGATTTTGTACTGGGTCTTGAGCATTGATTGGTTTAAAGGACCAAGGTTCCAAATAGCAGAAGCATATTTTAATTTAGAGCGAGCAGGTGTTTCATACAGAGTTAGTTTCAGAGGTGATGGAGCAAGAATAAAATTTCGTTTCAGATAACCCAGCATGCGGTTCGCGTTATAAATTCCGCAATCAACATATATCTGCCGGGAGATATCTCCAGATATATGAACACCCAAGTATTTACATGAAGACACAGAAAGTAAGGGGACGTCGTCAAGAATATAAGGGGGAGGAATATAAGACTTACGCTATACTCTCATGGCTTTGCTTTTAATCGTGTTAGATTCCAACCGCCATAGGTCACACGAATTAGAGGCTGAGTATATCTTCTTGTAAATTTTAAATATCTAAGTGCTGGTAACCTCCCGTTAAATGCCACAATCATCGGTGAATAAACTAATGGAAGAAGAAATAGAACGTGGCAAATCATTTATATGTATCAGAAACAATAATGGATTCAGTACAGAACCTTGTGGGACACCAGAGTTAGCGGAAACAACTGGAGATGTCTTATTTTTAGCGGCAAAGAACTGATATCGGTTAGTGAGAAAACAAGTTATCCAGAAAAAAAGACATTTGCCTCAATATAATACCTAAGTTTTAGCAGCAGCAGCTTGTGAGGAACTTTATCGAATGCTTTAGAAAAGTCCAAAAACATAGTGTCCCACCATAGTGTCGACATAGTGTCCCAGTCTACCTGGGACACTATGTTGAGAACTAATTGTAAATCATGAGTAAATGATAAAAGTTGAGTTTCGCAAGAGAAAGATTTTCGAAAGCCACGCTGAGCAGTACCAAAGAAGGAGTTAGACTTTAAAAAAAATTAACTTCGTTTCCACGAGGACACATCTCAGTACTCTACCTGCGATGAATGCCGAGACCGTTCAGCGTCACCGCCAGCGCATTTTTCAGCGTCTCACGACAAGCGAGACACTAGCACGCGGCGAAGCCATGATGCACCTGTCAATATGACTTTTGTGTAGTACTCTCGTTAAACTTCAGCGCGTTTCCCGCTCGGGTCGGCTCCAAAATTGATGACCTAATGCGCAGGCTTTGTCTTCTAGGTGGTTTCGGATGGATGCATACGGCTGTTAGCGTTGAATTGCGCAGCGGCTTCCGCCAACCTAGCCAACAATTAAATTCGGAATTAATGAAGAATAATGAAGTGTTTATTTTATTGGGACGTGACAGCAATTGTGGCCATATAGCGGGAGCTGCACGAGATCCATACGCATGAGTGTGCTTTTCAATTCCCTATAAAGGCGATTGTGAAGGGTGCGGCGTAGCTCTTTGGTAACTCGCCCGCTCCACGCGCGGCAGACCCAGGATCGAATCCTGAGAAGATCACGGCGGCGAGAGATTTTTTTAGCATTTGGCAATATCGACGATCGACGCTCCACGTCACTACGATAACAGACGCCATTTCCAGTAGAGGGAAGAACCGAAGTAAAACGTAAGCTGCCAAACCAACCCTTCTGGCTGCAAGAGAGCTTATAGAGATCGGCAATTTCCCATCGTTCGATCGCCGGCGGTCTTTTGCGACTGATGCCTCTCCACTGCCGCTGATTGGTGTGAATTTCATCGCCAGGAGCACGGTGCGAAGGCGGCCGATCACTACCGGCTACGAAAAGAGCAGCTTGGCACTGTCTGCCCGAGGCTGGGTGCCTACATAAAGCTCGCTTAGACTTCTTTGTTCTTCAGGCTGGTACCACTAAGTATAACGTTAACAACTTTTCAAACCGACATTCCGCATGTGTACGATGCCCCAGTACTATCGCGAATGTATGTATTCATGACATCTGTGGAAGCTCACTCTGTGGATATGCGGATCAAATCCTGCCGAAGTTTAAAGAAGGGTCAACACTCTCGTAAATGAACTGACGGATATAAAGGAAAATCAGATCTTCGTTAATAAGAAACTTGATAACTCATCAAGCAAAACGACCGCACAGACCCTGAGATGGCTTCATTCGGTAGAGTAAAAGGAGAAATGCAAAATGGAAAAGATGCCACTTCTGAACTTCCTATTCGCGACTCCAGCTCGTTGCTCGCCCTCTCGCGGCGAAAATCGAAACCGGGCTAGTGAGGGTCCCTCCCCCCCCCCAAGCTCCGCCGCTCCCGGGAAGATGCTATGGCGGATCAAAGTGGAACTCTCGATAGTGGCTCAGAAATTACCGTTTCCAAATGCAAACGACACTGTTCTGTGCCCCAGTGCACTGCTGCGGCGTGGAAGAACGATGCTTTCTCGTTTCACCGCTTTCCAAGCGCCAAGGAAACGTGCCGCAGGGGCGCGGACGTCGTGAACCGACGTGAGGAGTGGGTGCGCCTCCTTCGGATCGGAAAAACGGTGACCGATACAATGACTGTGTGCTCGCGGCATTTTTGTCCGGGAGACTTCTTCCTTCCAGGTAAGTGTGCGAATTTGTCGTGCTTTATATTTATCTTGCGTGACGGCGTCATAGGTTAGGCTGAACCGCGACGAGTCGAGCACGGCGACGAGCGGCGGAGATTAAGGCTGAACCGCATGTAAGTGATTTAGCAAGCGATGAGACGAGCGACGTAGATTTCTCACTGTCGCTCGGTTTCTGGATTTCTAGAAAACTTCACTCATGGCCTTGGTCGCTTGCTCCCGTTGCTTTCGTGCGGTATGCCTCGTAGCGCGACTGACCGAGTGACAGCGAAGCGGGTCGCCTTCGCTTGTCTCGTCGCTCGCCAAATCGCTTGCATGCTCATCATGTCTCTCGGTTTTTGTATCTCGAAAACGACTCTCATCGCTTTGGTCGCTTGCTCCCGTCGCTTTCAGCGACTGACCGAGCGACAGCGTGCCCTCGTCGCCGTCGCTTGTCTCGTAGCTCGCAAAAACGCTTACATGCGGTTTAAGAAACTTGTACGGCGACGCGCGCAAGCGATGGGTTCCAAAATCCCGATTGTTAATCTAAAATATTCTGAGCATTTCGGTGCCGCTGGGCGCTTCAGTATTACCGCTAAGGTAGGGAAATTTACAGCAAATTTTCGGATTAGCACGGTTTGAGGGCGTGTGAACGAAATTGATGCAAAGCAGGTGTGCGCTCATGCAGCCTGAAGCAGTCTTTAGGTGAAAAGGCTTGGCGTCCAAATGGGCAATCTTAATCATATTGAACTGTGAATTTAAAAAGCCAAGAATGTTGCAGCTTCAGTAGCACAATGTTCCCTCGATATGTTCAGTGCACTTGCACCAACCGACTTATTTACAGTAGATGGCGTGAACTTTCAAAATCTATGTTTGTTTGCTTTTTAACCTGACCAGTTAGTTTAAAGAATCTAGGTCTCCTAGTGAAACGTCGGCACGCTGCGGTTTACCAAAAGCTCCCTCTTGACATTCTTCTGCCAGCTTCCCTCCCCTTGGTGTTTTGTTTGACCAGTCAGTCCTGCATAATAATTGGCAGAGTCACCATTACAAAATTTTTTAATATTTCTTTATTTCTGCCAGAGCATGGAAGTCAAAGGCGCCGCCTTAAGAGAGGGGTGGTGCCATCCCAAAACTTGCCCGTCCTCTCAACGGAGAATCGGGAAAAGAAGAGGCAAGCCAGGGATCGAGACGACAGCCGCCAGGAGCGGCGCAAGAAGAGGGCAGTAGTAAAGCCTTTGGTAGCCAAGGTATATCCACGTCAGACACTGAATTTGCATGCCTGTTTCACCCCAAGTTGTTTTTTCTGTTCAGTTTACTTTCATAATCTTGCATATGACGCCACCTTTCTTTCAAACTGGTGGTCAGGCACGTAGCCAGGATTTTGTTTTTTTCTGGGGGGGGGGGGCGCCGCCCATGACAAAATGCTGTATGATGGGGAGGGGGGAGAGGAGGCCCCAGCAAAATGGAAAATTTCGGGGGGGGGGGGAAGGGGCCTGGGCTTCATAGCCCCCACCCCTGGCTACGTGCCTGCCACATGTACTATCGTCAGTGATTGGTTAAGAACTCAGTAGATGCTCCACCCCACAGGTGTAATGTGCCCACTGCAAGTGCCTCCGCTGTTGAAAAGTAGTGCGAGCAGGGGGAGCGAAGCACGCTATTAATCAAGCAGAACGTCATTGCCGCAAGGTGGCGAAAGTAACTGTATCATTCACATGATGCAAAGTGCCTAAAGATTTTCTACCTGTGTCATCGAGGGTGACAGCAGGCCACAATTGTAACTGACACCAGCAAGGCGGTGGTGTCAGGGGCAAATGCATGAATTTCCAGAGGCGGGGGGGGGTCAGGTGTTGGAATGCGTACCATATGTTGAGGAACGAGGAACCCCCCCCCCCCTTCGTTTCCACTCCCTAAATTTTATACATGCAGAAATCAAGAGGGGGTCAGGACATTCGGACCCCCCTCTAACTCCGCTGCTGAGTGGTGTCAGTGAGCGTCTCACACAGCACATCGCATCGACAGTGGAGACCGCAGTGTTTTTTCTTGGCACTCCACAGAAACCATCGCAAAGAAATGCACACACTGCGACAATTTTGCGACATACTTGTCTCGGGGCGAAGACTGAACGAACGAAGAGAAGCCACTGGCGCGGACAAAGGTTCTGCCGGTCTTGACCAACATCACTGAAAAGACAAGGCAGTAGTGCTGACATTTATGCGTCACCAGCATAGGCCAACACTGGACACATTGGAAACAAGTGCTGCGTCACAGCTCGGCTTCGAGTCAAGTTTGAGCCGAACGTTGACGCAATTGTGTCTAATCTGTGCCCAGCGGTGGCCTTCTCTGATGACATCTCTATCAGCACTACGGCTTTATCTAGGAGGTGTTGTCTCAGTGGGCATGGCTTACATGATTGTCTAAGCAAGGGAACTAAACACTTCAACGGCGACATCAGCAGCGTAGCCAGGGGGAGGCTTATGGAACTTTAGGCCCCCTCCACCCCAAAAAAATCCTCACCCCCTCCCCTCCGCTGCACCCCAAGTCATAAACATCCACGCGACCAATAAAGTCTCCCATCGTCACACAGAAACTACCGCACGCAAAAGCAGATACCAGTACAATGCTAAAGTAAAAGGCAGAATAATCACTTGCAGAAACTGGCACCCTCGGCAAAGCCGATGTTCAAAACAATCTGCACTATGTTGAAAAGGTCTGTTTGTGATGTCAGAAAATGAGTGGAAACGATTGGCTGGCAGAGAAATATGAATTCCTTAGAGTGAATTTTTCTGCTGAGTTCTTAGCTTGACACCAACTATGTCTTCACACCACTGACACTAAGGTTGGTTACAAACGTTTGAACTTCGTCCTAGGTTGCACTTTGCGAAGCAGAAACGCAATCCGACCAAGAGGATGGCGCAAGTTTCGATGAAGAGGAAGATGCTCCACTACCATCTCCAGTGCTGTTGGAGAGACCTCGCCCATCCCCAGTAGTTCTCCTCGACCAAGGCGTACAAGTGTCGAGTGGAGACTTTGGGGAGAACTTTTCTCGCATGGTGAATCAAGCAAATGTGTGTTCTTTCACTGGCCTCCCCAACATGGAGCTTCTCAATGCTTTGGAGAAGCTCATGTCTGAAAAGATGCCCACATCATCAAGAGCTGTACTGCCAGCGAGAGATAGAATAATCTTGACCATGATGGCTTTCAAGCATGCTCTGACATTTGATTTCCTTTCTAATGTCTTTGGTGTGTCCCCATCTACGATAAGCACCACTGTGAGGCACACAACAAAGGTCCTTGCAGAATTCCTGAAATGTGCAATAACCTGGCCTTCTAAGGATGAGGTTTTGCACAACATGCCGGTGTGTTTCGAGAAGTTTTCTCACGTCCGCATCGTGCTAGACTGTACCGAAATTCCTGTCGGTAGACCAAAGTGCTTGAAATGTCGAATAAGCACATACTCGCACTACAAAAAGGGACACACCGTAAAGTTCATGATAGGTGTTTCACCCGGTGGCTTGATTACTTACCTAAGCAGTGGTTACGGAGGGCGAGCCTCAGACAAGGCCATCTTCGACCAGAGTGGTTTAGTTGATAAGTTGTTGCCTGGCATCGACCACATCATGGTTGACAAAGGTTTTCTTATAGACGCCACATGCGAATCGAGGCTCATAGCTGTAGTGAGGCCCCCCTTCCTGCATGCCAAAAAGCAGCTGACCAAGGCTGAAGCTCTTGCCACTAAGCGTATAGCTGCGGCAAGGGTTCACGTGGAAAGGGTCATTCAAAGAATTAAGCTATTGAAGATAGTGTCCCAGAAGATGCCCTGGAACATGGTGCCACTAGCCGATGACATGCTCAGTATTGCATGTGGCTTAGCCAATTTATCCCCTTCTGTTCTAGCGGATAACAAGTTTATGTAGGAGTTTATTTTTTTTTCAGCCATGGGGTTTGAATACAATATTGTTAGGGTTCTGAGTTTTCTTTTTTTCAGTTCCAGTTTTGTTTGTAAGCATCAAAGGAGACTCTTTCCGAACCCTTATTACAAAAAGGGGGTAACCTCTCTCAGACAATTAGTGAACACGTATAGAACTTTCAGGCATCTTGTCTGCCTCATAATTTTATTTGAATGCAATCCTTCTTCGTTTTGTGTTTTCTGCTTGTATGTGCGTGTGTTTATGTTTTTCAGTGAAATTTAACAAGTGATGCTCATATCATTAAAAAGTTTCCGATTGATACCTGTTAGGAAGCCTCTTATTATAAACCTCGGACTAGCAGCCTGGAAGCTAGTATCTGAGAAACACAAGTTCTTGAATGAAACATCAGCTGTTACTATACCCTTTATTGTCAATTAAATATTGCACATACCCACATCATTCACAATAGTTTTCATTCAGAACAGACACATAGGTTGATCTAGGAGCTTATTGGCCCAAAAGTTACAATTTTCACATATAACAAACATGAAGATGTCTTATACATAAGCCGAGGCTCTATAAATACCAGATTTTGTACTCCAGTGAAGTTAACCACAATAAATATTGATAAATAATCTAAATAAATTGTACAGAATCCTGAAAGCTTAAATAAATAAGTATTATGCAGTTTGTCCTCAAAGCCAACATGCACATATGATGCGGTGCTCATCCAGATTGAAACAAATAGAGGTGGGGACTGACTTTAGTGTCCCTGGGTTCCGCAGCACAAGCTTTCGCTCCATATGCACCGAGCTGCAGTGCATTAACACACTCGGCCACTCATTATGTGCAAACAATAAATAACTAACAATAAAGTTATTTCAAAATAATACAAAAATGCAATACAACATCAAAAAGCCTAACCAGAAAAGCTACAATTCACCTCAGCCAATCAAGTGCGAGGAGAAAATTAGTGGCAATCAAGTGCCAGGAGCACTTTAGCAGTCTGGTGTCTGAACTGCAACAGCAGCGATACGGTTGCGCTGCAGTTGCGCGCCGGGCTGCTAGATTCCACATAGTCTCATGCTCCCGCTAACTGTAATTAAAGTAGTGCCCGCTTTCACAACACCCCCTAGACAACAAATCCGAAGTGCTGAATGCACGACGTCGCCTAAAGCAGGCCAACGAGTGCTTGTGTCAGTGGTCCCAGCCAAATGCTGTCTTCGTGTCGAATCTGTGCCTGGCGTTGACCTTCTTTAGGCGACGTCATACATTCAGCACTTCAAATTTGTTGTCTAGGAGATGTTGCCTTTTGTCATTGTTGGGCACTTCACTACATGGTCATGTGGCAAGCCACTGTTGGTTAACCAACCAAGATAATGCAGTGTTTGCGTAACTAAACATCTGATGAGCACAAAATCGGCAGCACATGCGTAAAGTACAGATCCTTCACTTTAGTGAGCAGCGGCAAGATAAAGGCTTCATCGAAGTCCACACTAATGACTTCGATGGTTTTATCAAAGTCGGCATAAATCACCATGTCGCACTTCCTCACGTCCAGAAGCACCATTCCAAGTTGCATCTGGGCATAGTAGGTGTGGCGTTGCTTTGGCATGTAATTGCCTGCCTCGTCATGATTCAGAAAGTCGCAGGCTGCCAGAAGTGCTTTTGCAGTCACAGTTTGTCCTTTCGTAGGGCATTTGATTTCCACTAACTTCGTTGGCCTCCCTACCTCGAACACAACTCCGTCCGGGGAGCAGCCTAGCCAGGGGTTTTTGGTGAGACAAGAAGGCCACAAGTAAAAACCTCTACTTGTCTCTCACTCTCGTACTTCTTTCGTGCCTTCGGTTCGCAGCGCTGGCCGTAGGCAGTTGAAGCGTTGCCACGGAATGACGGCTGCATTACGGAGCGAACTTTCTTGTCCCAGTCTCCCAGCTTGTAAGTGGACAGCGGGTAGCATGTTGTCCCTGCAATAAGACCGGACGAACAGATTGTCTTAGGTTTTCATTTCAGTGAACACAGTGCAGAACAAATTGAAATCTGCCTTGCCTGAAAGTTGCATCACAAGCAACAACAGTTTAACGCAATAGTTGGTCTTTTGAGATCGTTCATGCAGCATGGCAGCATCCCATTCCGCTCATGTGATCAGTGAATTGGTTTGGAAGAAATTAACTCTGCACTTTTCTATCCCGGCATGATTTACGAAACGCTTCATACTTGTGGTTTAATCAGAGACAGTCACATTGTGCACGAGTAGATAGAATAGAAAATAAAGCAGGTAACTTGTGAGCTTTCACGCACTGTGAACCTTGGACAAGAAATTACAACAAGCCTGTTTTGTCTTTTCTGTTTCTTCGGTTCAGAGACTTCGAAATAACGAGGGTGCGACTACTGACAGGTTGCCTTTCAATATGTTATCTGACCAGGTTGCCTTTCAATATGTTACCTGAGCACTAGTGAAAAATGAAAAACAAAACTTACACTTCCAAATGAAACTTGTAAAAAAACAGAAAAAGACCCTGCCCAAATCAGACGCGCAACTCTTGTGTTGATAATTTCTCTGGAGTTTCTGTTGTGATGAAGACGTGCGCTCACCACAGGCTAGCAGGTAACAGGATGATTTTTTGACCTAGAAACATTTGTCATAAAGCAACCCATCTTTCGTACAATTGGTCAGATTGTGAGTGCAAGGAATATTAAGTAACCTATAAAATGTGCTCTTAAGCAGGAGACGCACGTGCACAAACACCAAGCGGTGTCGCTCATCGTGAGATGCACCACACGAAGATAGTCCCAGAGCAAGGGCCCCATACGTGAAGACAGACACATTTCTAGACTGCACACCAATTTCTTGTGAGCTGTAACTACAGTGCAGCGAGCACAAGAACAAATTTGAAGGTTTCACATACTAAACTAACAAAGGGCATATTGCATGCTCTAGATGAGGGGTAAGTATAAATTTTGACCACCTGGGGATCTTTTGACAGGCAACCGCAATCTTGGTTACAATGCACCTTTTCCGCTGTAAGCCTCTGTCCGATTGCAAGCACCTTGGCTTGGATTTGAAAATCCCAGCAACTGTGGATCTGTGGGCCGGTGCAGAGTCGTATATGGGGAGAGTTTGGCCAGTCTATGATCTCGTCGCCAGAACGCGTCCCTCCCGAGTGCGGCAATCAGCCCTTGGCACGGAGCGAGAGGCGTGAGCGCATGCGCGTGAACTCCCGGCTGTTCCCAGCTGAGCGGGGAGGGCCGCCATTTTCACTCCTTCGCCCGGCTGAATGCATGGGATCGACATGCAAATTTCGGTTCTTTCCTTTTATTTGGCAGGCTCTGGCAAGAAAATGACATAGTGTTATTCCTCGGTGGCTTAAAAAGCTAACAAATGAAGTTTCTCCATGTTTGAACGCAAACTTTTATTCAGGCAAAAAAGAAATAAGCCCGTAGCAGACGACGCGTAACCTCAACAGTGCTCGGCGCGCCGACAGCGTTCCGTCAAAATGGCGGTCGTCTCCTCTCTGCTCCCTTCTTTCTCTCACACTCCTTCGGCGCTCTCCTCCCTTTCCTTCACTTTTCTCTTCTCCAGCGGCTTCGTCGCCACATCCACTGGCCAAACTCTCCCAATATACGGCTCTGGGCCGGTGCTTTGCTTCACAGCCACATAGGCGGCGAGCGTACCAAGCACCACTTGCTATGTTAATCAATAACACTGCATGGTAATGACATGTTGAATGAATAGATAAAAAAAGGGCTCAAATAGCAAAGGCATGATCTGGCTCAATAAAGCAGAAATATTTTTTTCAATATGTTTATAGCAGCAAGTGAAGGAAAGAGTGAGTGAAGTTTCATTAAAAAAATTGTATATACAGCCGTGGACAATGTAAACTGAAACGACTGAGCAATGATCAAAAGATACTGGTGGCATTGCCCCGGCGAACAAAGTTTAAAAGGCAACTCCGCTTCATTTTTGTTTTTGAAAAACCAATGCAGTCCTCTTCCGTATCACCTAGGAAGACCACATATAAAATATTAAGACCTAGTAGTTCTGTCTAAATGTTTCTTAAACGGTCCAAAAAACTTTGCAACTCGCCAAGTTGCCGAAATCAACTGACTCTAGCGGGCGAATTGAGGCGCAACCTACAGCGCAGCCAAGGCTACGGCATTGGCATAGCGAACATTAAGCTACACCTCATGACCATTGCCCCTTTTTGTTTGCTTTTTCTTCTCCGGGCAAGCGTAACGGGTGACGTCAACAAAATTTCTTCTCTGTGCTCAGCGGTGTCCGCATGATTGGCATAATGCGCCTGCGCAGCGCGCTTCTTGGGAGCCGTCCCGCTGTTACCACCGTCTCCCATGTCTTCGTCTCAATGTTTGTGATTATTGTCTCCAAGTTTCGTTCACACTAAGTGTACAGACTGATGCCGCAGTTGTGCAGTCGTCGTCTTATGTCGTAGACACCAAAACGTGGTGAAGACAGCAATGCAGACACTTGGCGGCGATTGCACCGTTGGGACGGGCGATTGCACACGCCTGCCCCTACAATGGCTCGCCCCGATTCCGCCCGTAGTTGCGTAGAGCCGCCTACAATGGCTCGCCCCGATTCCGCCCGTAGTTGCGTAGAGCATCACGTGACATCTCGTACCACGTGATGGCCATGCTTTTGGTGGCCCGAGGCCAATGCTGCCAGACGGAGCCGAAGTTTCGGTTTCAGCTCACGTTTAAAGTAAGATTTAAGAATATATATATATCATTTTTCGCGAAGCCAATGACGTGTCTTTTATTTCGGCTATTTTTAATGTGAAATCACTCATTATCCCAAAATTTTTGGAACTGAGTGCAGTTGCCCTTTAACTATCAGCCAGAGACAGCATGCGGACGAGATTGCAGTGTGTGGTAAGCACTGTGAGGTACTCTGCCCGTTCCTTTTCTGCGTTTTAGGGCCACTTTTTAGTCTTTGCTACCGCTTACCCACACTTGTTGCCGCCTTCATTATTTGGGTGCGTGGCTCCTCCATCAGTCAAATAATTTCTCTGATGTCTCAACAGGCAAAAGTGAGGAGCCAGATAACATGCCACTGTAATCCCTCATTACTAGTTCAATTTCTCGAGTTGGGGCAGTGCTAATAGTACCTTTAGGTCAGTACTCGGCCATTTCAGCTTACCTTGTCCGTGACTGTACAAAAAATCCCTAGAGACAACCCAAAGAAGAACAGAGTCACATGGCTTTATGACTGTGATGAATGGTGCATGGCTTGCAAAATATAAGCTCACATAAGCTTGCAAAATTGTACTGTACCAAGATGGCATCATGTCAAGAAGTGGAGCTTGTGAATTGGAGGTGGGCTGGCAGCACATGCAGCTGACAACTGAAGTGCACCACCATGCTCAAACAGACACCCAAGTCGTGGAATGTTGTCGCATCAATGTGTTGATTTCACAACCTAATTAAGATTTGCCCCGCCAACACTTGTGTAAGTGTAATTTTTCATTAACCACAACGTCCAAGAATGCAGGCAGCATGCACTGGTTGGCCTATAACTGCACAATTTCATACAAAATCTTTGCTCTCAACCAACCTTGCAGACCTTGTATGGGTTTTTGCCAGGTTGACCTAAGTAGAACAAAACATTGCTTTGAGACAAACAAGCCGTTATTGTACGACGTTTTTTTTCTTCTAAATAACCCTATGACAAATGTGCTGTGACGAAGGGGCCTGTTGCCAGTTGGTCTACAAAAAATTTACATAAAAAAGACTGTATCCTGTTTCTGTCCATCAGGCTCCTTTGTGTCATGTATGAAGGTCACAAGTTCAGGCACAGATTTTTGTTCAGGTCTTAACTTTGGTAGATTGGGGAAGAAATTACTGTCGGCAAGCTAACTGGCCACAAATACATTACTACGGTCATTAGTACACAAGTCACTTGCCTGTAACCCGGCATCGTCGTTGCAGCATCCAGGCGGCTTTGTTGTCTCTGGTGTCGTGCAGCATGACAGTAGCTACATCAACGGGGACCATTATTTCCTTCTCGTAGAAGGAAGAGCAGCCTTCAGGAAGAGATGCCGGAATCTCCGCAAGCCTTGCCAAAACGCTGCTGCCCTCGCAGCATTGTATGACGTGCTGGTATCTCTCGTCCAAGCTTGGAGGTTCCGGGGCACTGGACAGAGCACCCATGGAGATTTACTTTTATGAACAAGATAACATGTTCTTTCATGACTGTATCCGCGTTTACATGAATGCGACTTCAGCGCATCGACTCCAGTCGTTCCGAATGAAGCCGATGCAGCAACATTTACATGAATGTGCACCAAGCCCTACGTGAAGGTAGCGCCACACCGTGTCAAAGCTCAAAGTTAAAGCTGCGTTTCCGGCACCAGCCGCCATGGGCGTACCAACCGGGGGAGCAAAGGGGGCGCTTGCCCCCCGCCCCCTCCCCAGCTCTCAGAGTGGGGGGCAAGGCATGTGTTTTGCCCCCCTGAAACAGCCGCCACTAGGCAGGGCAAACACTGGCCGGCGGCGCCCGAGGGATACCAAGGGCACCGCCACCCGGCCCTGGGGGAGGGGCGGGGGGTCTGGTTTGCTTCCCCACTCAAAAACAAGTTGGTACGCCACTGCCAGCCGCACCAGGTGACCACATTTTCCGGTGCATCACACATGAATGCCCTCCGACGCTTTCGGCGAGCATAATGATCTTTTCCGCTGTCTTCGGTGCTGTGCAAGAAGGTATGAGTTAGCAGAAGCACCAAAACCCAAGTCCTTTGGGTTCCGGGCCAGACCGTGCGGCCACTCTAAGCCACAGGCGACGTGTGTGCACACGCCCTGGCGAGCGAGGCCATTTCCAAATGCTCCGAGGACACCACCGCGCTTCACCTCGCCGACCGGACAAATCGGATCTTGAGGCCGAAAGGCTCTGGCGCAGCCAGAAACGGCACCGAGGTAGTACTCATGAGCTGCTCGTTCAGCGTTACCATGCAGTGCTCGGAGCTCTCGGCATCATTCGTGCTTGCGCCAAAGTCTTTAGGGACTCCCTCGGACGCACAAGTCATACTTCGCAAGGCTTGGAGGGGTGTCACCCTCACCGGGCAGCTCAGCTATATTCTGTTCACTTATGATGGCAATAAAAGCTTGCGCATCTTCTTGGGAGAAAATGCAGGCAACCACACGGGACCGCCATGTTCTCAGCTATTCACTCGCTCCCGCAGCGAACACCTTCCCATAATCCTCCCCGTTCCAAAATGCGATGCGACCTCCGTTTACATGGGCTGAATGGATGCTCATTCGCCGTCTCGATCCACCACGCCTTGAATGCGATGCGCATCCTTAGCGCATTATGCTGTTTGCATGACCGCATTGAACGCAACAAGTTGTGGAAAGTCAAACTGAGGCATACATATTCTGCAGTATCTGTTTAGATCGTCTTGCTCTTTGCCAATGATAGAACCTAAGGCACCAACGATCTGCGGGAAGCTTTGAAGCAGTAGGTTTACGGGCAACACTTCGCAGGTATTTCAACCTTGTCTCATGTCGTCGCCACTCCTGGTGCGAGGCCAGGGAAGCCGGGTTTTCCCGTCGACTGCACTGGCATCTCGCCAGTAATGACGCGACAAAAGGAGAATCTTCCATGTCATCTGCTTGAAAGCCTTGTTTTCAAACATTACTCGCGTTATACGAAATCTCACTGTGGCAGTGTCCAGTTGCTATGCGTAATGTTGGATGGTTTTAGAAACTTCCACCACGCTTACCCACTTACTTCACGGATCACTGGTGGCAGTCGTCAGTGGCTTCCACGATGCCAACCACGACGGCTATAAGAATTAACCACGTTGCACTTTCGTCCTCGGGTACGTGACAGCACCATTTCATCCGCATTGCACTATCGTGCTACAGCTATCGCTTTCATTTCTTCGCAAGTTGTGGGCGAAAAATACTAACTTTTTATGCCTCGCATACTAATTTTTAATTTGATCTGAGAATATTTTGCATTACTGCACTCGCTGAGTTCCGATTTGTGCAGACTTTACGTAATAGTGTTAACTCATGTATGGCTCCTGGGGGCAAACGGCAAATTCAGGCATCTGGCTCATCTAAGCGAAGGATTAAGGATTCGTTTCAACCATCTGGGGACCTTTCAACCTGAAACCGAAATCTCGGTTATGCCCCAATGAAAGACTAAGGGCTCATTCACACAGCACCGTTTGGTTATGTTGCATTGTGTTTTGAGAGCTTGGCAAGCTGTTCAAGCATGGCAAGCAGTTCAAAGAGTAGCTTTGCATGCAACATTCGAATCACAGATGTCCCAGTGACTGATAATGAAACATAAGAAAATGTAAACAAATGCTCCTGTGTGAATGGGCCTTGGGGAGAGGGCTCGTAGCACACTTTCCACAGGCAGCCATTTCCAGACTACAGGCTCCTCGGCAGGGATTCGAGCCCGGCAACTGAAGATCTGTGGGCCAGCGCTTTGCCTCGGAGCCAGTGAGTCAGCTAGCTCCTGGGGTTAAATAAGCACATTTTAGCTCACCTGCATGACTGTTCTGCCCGCCGTCTTCTTCTGTGGAAGAAAAAGCCATAAACAATTGGATTAATAATTTTAACAATCAATACACAACTCAGAACCACCAGGTTCGTGGTTTCATGATGTTTATTCGGTATGCGGCTGCATACTGAGTAATTAAACTAAACATTGACATGATTGCAGCAACTACTTATCATCAATGCTGAATAATTAAATTAAATGTTGATATGGTTACTGCCACTACTTATGATCAATGCTGAATATTTAATGCTGACATGATTGCAGATACTACTGATCATCGATAGCATCCAGGTAACATAAAAATTAGTTAGATTCTCTAAGAAGTTTTGCATTGTCAAACTAAGCTCAAGACTTGCTTGAATTTCTTACCAGTGGGACAAGAAAGCAATGACAAAGATTATGGAATAGCTGTACTAATACGTTAGTGTGGGTTCATTCACATATTTCTAAATTCGGACGTTTCTCACTACCTGTGCTTGGCAAGCGCGGAGTTGAAGCAGGCGCCTGTCAGCTGCTTCAAGATCTCCTCCTGCTCTTGGGTAGAACATTCCAGGGGGCTGGCAGCAATCTTACATGACAAAATGCCCTCACGGGCACAGGCTCTCCGTACAGTGCCTTTCCAGGCGCCTTCCTCCACGAGCACTCTTTATCAGTGCAGCTCAAGTTCTCGAGAGCATGAATTCCCGTCCTGTAAAACGAAACCGAAACCAAAATGTATACGCTTGCATAGCTTTCAGGTGAACGGCAAAGTCCCTATTTCGTGTTCTGGTAAGTGCATTACGCCGTACATTTTCTCAGGTTATCCACCGTGCCAGAACCAATTGTGTCAGGTTGAGAAACGAGGCCACGCAACGATCGAATCGACGTATCATGCGCGTAAAAAATCTGACATTCACAACTCCGGGAGGCACTCGATCACGGCGTATTTTTGAGCGTGTTTCAGCCACCGCCACACAAACTATCGTGCTTCAATGCGCGACATCAAGGTGTACAGCGGCTATTAGTACTCGGCGTGCCTGTATCCATATATGAGCGAGTGACGAACACAGATCCAGCAAGACGATCTCGGACCCTCGCTGCCGTACCTCAGTACAAAGTCCCGTAAATAGGTAACATACCTGTTGCAGTGTAGGAGGACGGCGACTATGTGCTTGCAGCACTCGGAAGGTCCCGCCACGCACGAGCAGGATGCGGTTCCCACACGAAACTTAAAAGAGTCGTCTCCCGCAACGAGTTTCACGTGAATTTCGTGCGGGTCTCTTCGGACGCTACTCGTCGCGAAACACAGGGCGAGTATGTCCACGCTGTCCTCAGTTGATGCGGTTTTTCCACACAGGAAAAGGTGTCTTGCCTGCAGCAGAAGATCTGCTTCCTCGTAACAGCGGGAATAAAGCGTCGCGTTCGCGAACGCTAGAATACTTGTTATTAGGAGGGATCTCCCCGTGCCTCCGACCCTCACTAACTCAGCCATCTTGAAAACTGCAGTGGCGCCCCCTATAGACAGTTGGATTCGCGAATACAACTCGACCACCTCTCCGCACTCTAGGATTATCGGTAATGAAGTGTCCACATTCCAATCACATTTCTATTGGATTGTGGACAAGCGAGTAAGACATAGTCTCAAGCACAGTGTAATATATTACAAATTTTCGAAACGCAACTCGGAATCAAGCATTTCGAAACAGACGTAAAAACCCACAGCCATCTGATGCCATATCTGACAAACCAAGGATGAGCACTGTAAATGTTTCTCATTTAATACTAAACACCTTAATTTCGAATCTAAGCTAAAAAAAAAAACTAGAATGGAAATGAGTGAGGATTTTTCGACAGCGCTGCGTTACGAAAGAAAACAGCATCTTGAATTTGTGAAATTTCAGGTGAGAAATTTAAAGTAAACTTCAACAGGTTTATTATCGGTGATTCAGCGTTTTTCTATGATCATGCAGAAAAAAAATTAAAGACTTTCACAATTTTCTGTAAGGCCGAATTAGAGCGCAGCTCTTGAGGAGGAGGAGGAGATGGTACGGAGGGAGGGTATGCCCCTCTTCCTTCCCCGCTAAATTTAGCGGAGACAATTTTCCGCTAAATATAGTGGGAAAATTTCCCCTCGTGACCCCCTTGAGGCAACCCTCAAAACCCTTGCGAGGGGTACCCCTTGTGGCCCTCGTGAGGTTAACCTTCGTGACCATCCTGAGGACAACTCCGTGAACCTCGTGAGGGTAACCCTCGTGACCCTTGTGAGGGTAACCCTCGTGACCCTCATGAGGGTGACCCTAGTATCCCTCGTGAGGGTAACCTTCGTGGCCTTCATGGGGTAACTCCTCGTAACCCTCGTGACCCTCGTGAGAGTAACCCTTGTAACCCTCGTGAGGGTAACCCTCGTTACCCTCGTGAGGGTAACCCTCGTGACCCTCGTGAGGGTAACCCTCATGATGTCATTACAGGAAACTTCCCATAATGCAACGCGCGGTTACGCCGACGCCGACGCCGACGCCGCTCAAGCCGGAAAGGGGCGCCTAAGAGCTGCGCTCTAAAAAATTTAAAGCAAAATTATAGACACCCCAAGGTCAGTCTCGTCCACGTCAACCCTTATCGCCAATGTGCGACTTTGCTGTTTATCGTTTAAACTGACTCAGAATAAGAAAATAATATTGACGACTTTGATTTTTTTGACGAATCAGGGGGGGGAAACCTAGCTTGTCGCAAACGCCGAAGTTTTCCACCGGATTTTCTCGGTCAATCGCAACAATAAAAACGGGCATGGTGGAGGAGTGTTTTTTTTTTGTCCGTCGCAGTATAAAAAGCATTGGTATTGGTCCCCCAAATCACAGCCGAGCTGCGTTAGTGTGGTGTAAGATAGCACATCAAAGGGTGCACGTTTGACGGATTTTTTTCTATACAAACCACACCAGGTTCTAGAAATTAGCCTGTGTTGAAATTATCATCCATGCTCTTCTCCGTCTGCCTCGTATGTTTGATGCTAGGTGGTACGCAGTTGAATTGCGGTATTCCTCAAATATCTAACGTATCCCAGGCAGCACACCGTATTGGGCCAACATTGGATTTGATGTGGCAAAGAATGGCCCAACAATGGCCCAATGAGCCATATGTTTCCCAATATTGGAATCACATTGGACAATAATGGACTATCAAAGCCAATGGTTTTCCAATATTGGTAATACGTTGGCATAGGCTGGTCAACATTGGACTGTCAAAGCCAATAGCTTTCCAATATTGGAAATACGCCGGCATAAGCTGTCCAATATTGGACTGTCGGAGCCACTGGCTTTCTGATATTGGCTTTACGCCGGCATAAGCTGTCCAATATTGGACTGTCAAAGCCAATAGCTTTCCAATATTGGATATCGCCGGCATAACCTGTACAATATTGGACTGTCAGAGCCAATGGCTTTCCGATATTGAATATACGCTGGCTTAAGCTGGTGAATATTAAACTGTCAAAGCCAAGAGTTTTCCAATATTGGTGATGTCATGGTATAGGCTGGTCAATATTGCACTGCCATAGCCAATGGCTTATCGATATTTGTGTCGCGTAAACTATAAACCCGCGACCCTTTTTTTTTTTGCATTGCAGAGGTAGGAAAGTGGAAAAGAGTCATTCACGCGCTCGCTCGGAGCGAGAATTTTATTTAGCCAACTTCATGGGGCGTACGTCGCCGGTGCTTTATAACCGCGATCACAAATACGTCCTTAGCTGCCTATAGGACTATTGCAGTTTGTTTGCCGGCTGCTCTTCTTTCGCATTGCCTTACCTCGGCGTTGAAAACTTAATTCTGTTTTTTAGATTTAATTATTTTTGTCTTTTCTAGTGTATTTTGTATGTATATGCATTACGTAGCGTTAACGTCTTCTACTTTGTCCGTGCCCCTGCCATGTTTGTATTTCTTTCTGCGTGCTCTATTTTTTATATTTAATGTTTCTGTGCATATTTGTCATTGACGACGCAGGTGTCGACAAACATAAAGCCGCCGCTTACGCCGCCAACCGAAGTGACTTCTACTCTCAGTTTTACGAGAGTCTATCGCGCTAGAAAGTCGTCTATTGGACTCGAATGAAGTCTCGAGAGGGCTGCTTCGACTGCCAGTGCACATGTCATCAGTGTAGGCAGAAGAACGACGTAGCAATCGCGACGCGAGAGCATACTGCGCCTCCATCTGGCCGGCCGCGCTCGCTCTGCGGAAATGTTAGCGAGGTACTCTCGAGCCCCGTTAGCTTACTGAAGTTGGAAGACGCTACTTTGTCGTCGCGAATCCTTTGCCCTTCGAACGGTTGCGAAGCCGTTGCGCCCGGCGTATCCTACGCAGCATCTTTCCGAAATTGTTCGTGCAGCATCGCAACCGATTCATCGTGTGTTGAAAGTCGAACGATGTGCTGTCCGTGGTGTCTTTTATGTGTAACTCTTTCGTAAAAAAAAGTTTGAAGTTTAAAAACGCGAACCTAACAGTGTACAAATAATTTTAAATTTATTGATAAAAATAATATATATATATATATTTATTTAGTTATTTGTGGACATCGTGCGCAAAAAATAGTCGCGCTTAGTTCTTCATTCTAAATTTTAATGTGAGTTATACGACGTAAAACATTGTCTTCAAACTTGCCCCGTTTAGAATCACTTTTGGGCTGGACAGCTTATTTAGAAATTCAAAATCTGGCCTTCAGAGAGCTGTCCTGTTCAATCGGTATTGGCAGCAGGGTAGACGCTATGCGTGTTTTAGGCCAATTCTGTCTCCGGTTAGGGTCACGTGACTACAGTCTCGAAGCTAGTGATAAGGCAGAGCACGGAACCTGACTAAAAGCCCAAGGCCACGCATAACATCCACTGCACTATCAACCTTGGGTACAAGTGACTAATCCTCTGGTTGGGTTCATTGTTGAGATGGGCCTGAAGATTAGCCTTTGTAAGCGCACTCCCCGTTCTGGGCTGCTTTCTTTCTACTCCTTCTCTCATTTTCTCCCTCTCCCTAAGCTGAAGGCGTTGTAGACGGTGCGTACTCGCCGGACCAATGAGGCGTATACTTTTTATCGCTTGAATCCGCTCTCTGTGCGCGGGTAACGGCAGAAGCGTGATCACGTGGTTTGACGGATGACGCATTAGCCGTTTACAAACCCGGACCCGATGCCTGCGAAGACCGGACCTAGCTTCGCGGGTGATACGGCCTGCGGGCCTGCTGTGGATTTCGCTTCTGCGGTAAATGTGGTAAATCTAGTTCTAGAGTTCCGATCACCAGCAGCGCATTTCGTCTTAGTGCCAAGTGCGATCTTCAACATGCGGATTGCCAAGACCATGGATATTCTTTCGGCAGCGCCTACACACCGGTGATCTTCCTTTGTTGTGGGCATACATGTGACCACTAGCTTCGACGGACCGAAGACACAACTGACCGCCTTCTCTTCCATGTGAGTGACAAGGAGAAGTTCTCCTGACCATTGGGGATAGGTATTCTTGCTACGCAATGTACGTTTTGTCCCTATCCGATGAGTTTGAACCGTGTCGAACTCTGTGCCAGGAATCTCCGACGAGTTCAACGTGTAATCCAGAGCGATCGGCCCGAAAGGCCCTGTACAGCGCTATTTGCAAGTGCTTTTTATTCTAATAGACCGTGAGAGACGTTCTGATTGGTTATTTTTGTGTTCGAAGTCATTTTTATTTATTTATTTTTTGTTAAAATATGGCTGTCTTCTTAGCGGTAGATGTGTGCTGTAGTAAAAAGTCCTCCCGGTATTTCCAAGCCGAATACCACAGCGTTGTGTAGTCCTTATTTGCCAAGGTTTGGCTTGTTGGGTGCGAGTGGAGTGTCAGTTATGTCACCGCGCTCTGCGAGTGTAATTGCCAGTAATTGTCTCTACACGACAAGCTATTTTATCTGCGCGATTTATTTTAAACTCTTGATTGATTCAAGCATCAAGCTCTGTTCAACTGTCATGTTGTTACGTATACCGGGGTATTTATTGAATTGTCAATTTAGTAGTGCGTTTGACACTGGTGAGCTGAAGAGGGAGGCCAGCGGTTGCATTTATAAATTGTAAATATTATGGAGGCAATATGGGTACAACAATAACTACATATTTCCGTTCCGGCAAATACCGTAAATGCTTAAAAGCGTTTTTTTCAGATCAACGCAGAAATATTGGTCGAACTTAAATGGCGAGCTTGTATACTGCTTAAGCTGCTTACACTAGTGACAGTTCGAGAACGCACTGATGTTGCACGGTAGCGTTAAGCAATGTACGGATAACGCTTGTACATTGATAACGTAAAACCACTGTCAATACTTGCGATCGAACTCGTCCGCTCTAGAGGTATGTCGGCGACAGACAGTAGCTAAACGCGCTCGGCCGTCTCGTTCCAGAAATCAGCGTCTCGCTGAGACGGGCAGCAGCCTGTCATGCCGACGTTGAGCTGAACGGACTCTCGCTTCGCTCGAGATGTCGCGTGTACAATGTCCTTACCAGTGCTTTGCTTCACCCAGTCAGCCGAGACTCTGATTCGACGCAAGTCGGCAGTGACTACTCGCATCCGTTGTCCTGGAAGCGCATACGAGTTCAACGCGTAGCATTGTAGCTGCGCCAAAGCATTCGGAAGCTTCACGCACGTTCGCATATGACTTCGATTAGCTGAGCCGATCTGCGCTTGTGGCCGCGTCGTGAATGCATAGGCAAGACGGCGCTCTGCGAGCGATACCGTGACTCGTTCGATAGCAAGCTGACGCGCTAACCACAGTCTGCTATCAAGCGTAAGTCGCATTCAACGCACTCTGCAGGTCGGTATTTATTGAATTGTTAATTTAGTAGTGCGTTTGACACTGGTGAGCTGAAGAGGGAGGCCAGCGGTTGCATTTATAAATTGTAAATATTATGGAGGCAATATGGCGTGCAACAATAACTACATATTTCCGTTCCGCAAATACCGTAAATCTTAAAAACGTTTTTTTTTTTCAAATTAACGTAGAAATATTGGTGTGAACTTAAATGACGAGATTGTAATTCTTAAGACTTCTTAAAGCTAGATGAAAGGTTGAGGGACGCCATGATGTTGCACGAGTAGAGTTAAGCAATTTATGAAATAACCTTCGTACTATTTGATTAATTTTTTAAACCACTATCAATATTTTAATCTAGATCGATCAAGCTCTGAGTAAGGACAAGTCGGACGAACAAAACAATAGTAAACGCCTGGGCCGTCTTTCTAGAAACAGCGTCTCAGCTGAGACGGGGGAAAGAAAGCACTGTCAAAGCCAGCGTACGAGCTGAACGGGACTCAAACATCGACTCAAGACGCTCGCGCGTCCCATTCTTTACAGTGCTTTCCTTCACCCAGTCTAAGCTGAGACACTGATTCCACCAAGCCGGCCCCGGTGTATTACCTGCGCATCTATTTATTTTAGAAGGCAGTACTAAGTTTTTTACATACAAAATAACGAAAAATAATTCACTGGAAAAGAAAGTTTATAATATGGAAAAGTAAACATAAAAAAGTCGGTAGGCCTTTCCGAGATTTTATACTTGCAGAGCAACTGAGCCGATTAATCGAATGGTTAATTAAAAGGCGGCGATTAATAATGAAGCTATGTTTTATTTTGATATTCATTATTGACAAGCGTAAGAGAGAACTGAGAGCCTCTGAAACCCTTCACCTGAATCCGAACCACCGCTTCTGTCTCTTTCAGAATCCTGTGGCCAGGCCCCTGCGTGGAATCCCTTTGCCCAGCTCTTCACCCAGCCCTCTGCCCTGTCCACTACCGAGCGTGCCGCCGAGTCTGCCTAGGCCCCCCTGGTTGCACAATTTTTTTAAATCTTTTTATTCGATTTAAATAAATTATGAACTATCAAACGTTATGAACAATTCATTTGCATGCTTTATTGATTTCTAAAGTGTCCAAATGTGGTAAAATTGCTGCATTTATTAGATTTTAGTATCAGAAAGAAAACAGTGCTTGAGGAAAAAGGGCAAGGGACTTGCTTGGTTCTCTGCACTCTTTTTGTGACACTGGTTAGAACACTGACTGAAAAATGGCATCCAATAATGTCATAGACAATGGATGCAAAAAATAGCCAGTGTATTAAACTGGATGCCAATATTGGAATAGCCAATATTTAAGCCAATGTTGGAAGAGCCAGTGTGTAAGGCGCTGGATGCCAATGTTGGTTCAGCCAACGGTGAAACCTCTATGCCAATATTGGATAAAAAAGCGCAAACCACGTTGGTCCAACGTGGGCTAGAACGTTGGCAAACCAGTGGTCCAACATTGGCACCAATGTTGGACCACCATTGGATCGGGTGGCGTTTTCGAAAATGCCAACGTCAGACCAATATTGGAACCATTTTTTGCCAACATTGGTCCAACGGGGGTCCAACAATGGTGTGCTGCCTGGGATATTATTTATTCCATGTTGATATTTTGGTATCAGGTTGCAGTTTTTACCAACATGGCCAGGATTCCGGAATAAAGCAGCCTAGTTCCAAGTTTCGACACCACGTGGCGTATCAACCTTAAGCGAGATATGATAGCGTGGGTAGCGGGTTGACGGCTATCTTAAAACCTTTCCATGTATCTTTCCTCCGTCCCATTGTTGTACTGTTTTATACCTGCTGCCGCCGCTTGCGAGGAAATGCTGCATCATGTGTCACAGACCGATAAGCAGCAGAGTTACGAGGTTGGGCTATTAATAGCGGCTACTGCACACTGTGTTTGACGTCCATATTTTGTTGTTTGCTTGCGGCATTTTTGGGTTATTTCAAAACCTAACGCGGCAACATTTTTGCTTGGGTTACAGTAGATGTGCAAAACACACGTCAGCAAGGACACAAAGCGACAGTCCACCCTTTCCGGATTCCCTCTTTCAGGGAATTACTCTGTCAGGATTCTGGGGCGTGACGCTACATCCCATTAGCTCCGATGGGATACTCTGACCTAGATTCAGCTCGGAAGACATCGATTTTTTATTGATTGTGGCTTATATTATGCTCCTAAGTTTTTTCTCCTTTCTACACACGTCTCTTGTTTCCCCGAGTTTCCCACCATCCTGCTGCAAGAGGCACTTCCTCGGAGAAAAAAGACCACTAAAGGCAACTCAAGACATCCAGCAGAGTTGGATGTCTTAAGATAACCTGTGCTGCACTGGATATAACAAAGGAAGCTTTTACGCGATACATGGAAGTTTTTTAAAGCACAATGACCAATAACAAGAGACAAGGAATTTAGAACAATGAACAGTCTGAACAAGGTCAATTACGAAGCGCAAGAGCAGCCACGTGGAGGAAGTGTCCAGTCAAGTGTCCATCATAAAGTCACACCCAAGGAAGAGGATGTCCCTTCCAACTCTCCAGAACATCATCTATGTAAAGTTTGCGTTCCTTGGAAAGAACAGAATGCTGTAAGGGCATCAACCCTACTGAGAAAATGTTATTTTTTTCCCCTTTTAACATGGAAATCATGTATGAGACGAGTCAGCTGAACACGAGCTAGTGTTTTATAACTCTGTGACCGGAAAAACCCGTGTAGAAAAATTTCATACATTTTCGTGTTTGAAATAAAAACATTTCCAATACATATCAAGATGTAGATCTTGCAAGCGGCTCCTAGAGCCTTCGCTTTGAGCTCGTACATTCGAGCGCACGATTTTTTGGGGATCTGCAGATATCTTAAAGGGATACTACAACGAAATTTCGGCGCTTTGTTCTTGATCCATTCGTGTTCGAGAGAGCGGTATCACATCAGACCATGACCTCCTCTATACACACAAAGCCTGGCAGTTCGACGACGGAGCCATAGAGTGCCCGCTCGCAGATTTGAAGAGCGAGGATCTGGTAGCACAGAACATCAAAGAGCCATTTCTCGGGAAGCGGGACGTCAGTGAACAGCTTTGTCAGCGGCGAAGACCCGAAACACACTTGTTCACTTGGGAGAAGTGTGTTTCGGCGTCTCGCCGCAGCGGGGCGGCAGTAACGTCGCTCTTTTCTCTTCCGTTACCTGCCGCGCCTCCTTTACCATTTCGGTGCCGGCTTCTCGTGGTGATCTGCCCGGCTTTGTCAGTATATAGGAGGCCGTGATATAGGAGTATATAGGAGGCTGCAAGACACACCAATATCGTGTTGAAAAGGACACGAAAAGTACATTTTAAATCGAATTAAACGATTAGCACAGAGCACCTGATGGATGTCGCTGATGCATCGTTTGTAATGCCCGCCTAGGAACCTTGTTAGGTAGTGACGATAAGTGTCTCGCCTCCGGCCACCACGAGAGAAGAGAGTAAGGAGGAGCTGCCCTCTCTTCGAGACTTTCTTTTGTGTGTTTCAGACGTCGCTATCGCCCCTCTACATGATTATAGAAGATTACCACGTCACTCAAAATTCGTACAAAAGTAGCTTTGGTGTTAGTTGCGGTGGCTCGATCGCTGGCGTGCTTCCACCTTTTCGGTGGCTGGAACGGCTAGGACATCCTCTCTACGTCAGCCTAGCTGCAGCTTTGCTCGTCCCGAGACAATCTAAGTCACGATTAAGGCGGATGTCACGTACTCTCCGCTGGCTGCTCTCCAAGCACTTGCCAGAGTGGGTCGTTTATAACAAAAAATACCGCCATCAAGTTCAAAATACAAACGTGCGATTGTCATTTACGGATATTGTGGATCATATTCAGCCAATTTTGGACAGGACTGGTATATTTCAAACTTTGTTGAAGTATTTCTTTAAGTATAGCTACTTTTGGGCTATGTAAATCTTGAATTTCGCTACTCTTGGGTTACACCGTCTGGCATTTGGCGGTTCGAGCTAGAACCCAAATAAGCGGGGAGTTGGAGGGGGCGAGTGTTCGCTGATCGCGTACAGCTATGGGCACTCTGCGAGGCTTCCTGCTTCTATTATCTACACCAAGCTACATATTTTTACGCTGAAAGTGTGTGATATTGTATTTTTTCATCCCCCCCCCCTCTGAAAACAAATATCTCAAGTTTATTTTATTAACGTACTTTAACGTACTTCGGCCATATAGTGTTTTATATTGTGCAATAATAATTTTACACTGCTTTATTTTTTTATTTTATATATTAATTGAATATGTCATAAACCGAATCAATGCAGATTGTTGGGCTAGTTGGTACTGGGAATTCAACGACATGATGGCGTTAAGACAAGGACAAAAGGGGAGACGTGTTGTCTAGTCTCCTCTTGTCCTTGTCTTAAGCGCAATCATGTCGTCAAATGTCGTAAACCCCGAGAAAAGTGATACAGGCACTAAAATATTTTTTTTCGAGAACTTCATTGTTTGTGTCTTTTTTCCTGCAGTACCGTGGTTTTGTTATGATCAGTCGAAACCAGCTCGTTTGGGTCCTTGTATTCACTTCATCCGTTAATGTCATGTAAAGTGCGTATGCGTGGTTAGATCCGCTCGATTTTGAGGTATGCTTGCTCACGCGTGCAAAGTCTCCCTATAAAATTAGCAGTTTTAAGAAATAAACAATTAAATAAATATACTAAAAGTTCGAGTAACTTGCTATTATGAGTTACAAGCGCTTATTACAGAGCCAGCACTCCCAGGACATTTAAGAATGCGCTAAATTCATTTAGTTTCTATCTTATAACAAGCAACTTTAAAATTATCGGAACGCTCACAAAGCTTGGATATATTCAAAAATGTATAGTCGAGGTTGTTCCTTCCAGAAAACAAGCGAAGTAAAAATATTGCACTGTTCTTGTCCACTTTATATGAACACGAAAAAGACTGCTCTGTGACGACAGACACCGCTGTAGAGTTGTTACCGAGTAGCAGAGCGCAGTCCAAAATAAACTTTCGCTACATCTTTAACACACAAAAACATACAAAAGCAATGCAGTTTGTGATGTCTGTTCGGGTCAGACTTTCACGCCGGATATCATTTTCTTCACATTGTCACGCTGTCGTCCTCGTTACGGCGTACATATGTATTTCGAAAACCTTTTTTAATGTATTGGGCAATCGAACAAAGGAGGTTGCCATGACGCTCTGCGAATCTTAGAATAGATGTCGAGGGCGTACCTGTCATTACATATCTGCATGTTAATCTGTAGCAGTTTTCGACGTGAACCTCCTTTGTCTCGACAGCAGGCTCCGGAAAGGTGTGAAGACGGAAAGTGAAGCAGCCGATTGACTTGATGCTGAATGGCTGAGCAAGGTGATGGAGTGACACCCTTATTTTGGACACCGCCACCATTTTGAGTAGGAGAGAAAAGGCCATCACAATAAAAATTGCGTGTGCACCAGGTGGGAATCGAACCCAAACCATTTCAAATATATGAAGATGAATAATACGAGCGTTTTTCCGTCGACGTGAGTCGAGGTGCTAATTGGCGGGAAATCACTGCGGGACATTCGCTACGCATCCGGAAGATAACATATTGACGTTGTCACACGTCTGACCGTGAAACGTTCTCCGACTAGGTGTTCAGCATTTCGCAAACCCCAGATTAAAGCGTGACCGCGAGGCTTGAAACTGCTTGGTTGACGAGTGGAAGAGAAGGAGTGAGGTGGTCGACGCCGATTGGTTGACGGGGAGGTCATCTGACCAGAGGGTTATGGAGAAGTAAGGTCGGCGAGGAGGGGCTCGACAACCTGTGCCCCTGTGAGCACTGAGGCAGAGGAACTCCAGAGCACGCGACCAGGTCACCCGCGGCTGCCCCAGCGCGCCGTATTTGCTTTTGCTTGTTTTGTACTTTGTAGTTCGCGCAACCGCCACCGCGCGTTCTGGCGCTGTAACCCCGCCACACTCCTCAGCTCACGCGGCGACGGCAGCCGCCGACGGTGCGCTCAGTGTGTGTATGTGCCGGCAGCACGAGTCTGCACGGCTGGCAGTGGGTGCCTTGAGCATTATTGGTGTTTGTTTTAAGCTCCAGGTTCCCCCGCGATCGCGTCTAGATGCGCTGTCATGTGAAGAGTCTTCCTGCCATTGCCTACGCGTAGCAGCTCGCGATGGTGTGCTGCTGCGTTCCGCTCTGCAAGGCGAGCGGGCGGACAACAAGTGGAGGAGTCGCTTTCCACGAGTTTCCCGTGACAGATGTGCGGAACCAGTGGCTAAAGAAGATCTCCCGCCAAGCTGATGGTAAGCTATGAAAACATGGCTAAACCTTCAACATACTGGCAGTGCTTTAAAAAATGGGCACGAGTTTAAAAGCGGCTCCTTTGAGGTAACGTTGGCGTCGCACAGATGCGCACGACGTCTTTCCTGAGCACGTGGCCTCCCGGCCTCCAGCACGCGCTCGTTGCCTTCCGTTGGGATACGGTTACGCATGCACGCTCGAACCGGAGGTGAAGGACTTACGGGAGAGGAAGCGCAGCGCATCTCATTTGAGAATGAGCTCGTTGCCTTCCGTCGTGCTTTTGCTTTCTTGCTTTAGTGTAGAATGGTCATGCTTCCTGCTTTCAAAGAGTTATCTGCTGTGTAGTTACAATAAACATAAATTTCCAGGCCCAGAGAAACAGCCGTGGGTTCCAAACGACCGGAGCGTGGTTTGTAGCCTCCATTTCAAACCGGAGGACTACAGAGAAGGCCTCAAGTTGCGGAGGCTGAAGCCGGATGCTGTGCCATCCATTTTTCCCGGCTACCCAACGTACCTCCAACCAGCCCCTAAAAAGGAGCGAAGGCACCTGAAGCGTAAGGCTGCGACACCAGCCTCGGCTGCTGGAAAACATCCAGTGGATGCCAAGAAAAATAGGCAAGTGCATTGTTTAGCAACCTGGCCTCATTACAGTAACTTTACTCGGACTTATACACACTTGGAATCTGATGGTTAATAGTATTCACCACTTATGTTTCAGACTGGATACCTACACGGCTGGCAGCACTCAAGTTCAGGGTACAACTAGTATGGGGTTCACGAAACAGTTGCCAAATGTGCCAGTAGCTGGCAGCCTTGAATCTGCTGAAGCAACTGACAGCCCTGAACCTGCTCAAGAAACTGACAGCCGTGAACCTGCTCAAGAACCGGGCTGCCGTAAAGCTGCTCAAGAGCCGCTGTTGTTCGAGCTCTCACAAGTGCCTTCACTGGAAACCTCGCAGGAATCGTCATTGGAACTTCTGCGGGATCTCTCCTCGATCCCTTCTGTACAACGTGCTTCAGCGCCTGTTCCTTCATTCACCTTGGAATTTGTCTCCACACCTTCCATGCCACCGAACGTCACCAGGACTCGTGGAATACAGACGCGTCTTTCCCTGCCACTGATGTCAAAGCTTGTGAATCAAGTGAAGACATTGACACGAAAGTGCCAAAGGCTTCAAAAAAGCAAAGTCAAGTTGCAGGAGGAGGTTTCGACACTGAGGCAGCAGGCGAAGAAAACAGAGGCACTGATGAAGAAAGCCAAGTTCACACTCCTGCAGGTATTTACATGCTCATAGCTACCCTAAGTGCCTAGATTCACCAAGGAATGTTGTCTTCACAAATTTTATATGCTTCTAGGAGAAAGTAGAAGACAACGATGTGAAGGCTCTCTTCATCCAAGAACAGCTGGCCTTCTTAGGCCTTTCCAAGGGCCGATGGCGGGAGGAGACTATACGGAATTGTGTGCTTTGGCATGCAAAGTCTCCCTCTGGCTACCGCCTTCTCCGGGAGACTGGAGTGCTTTCACTGCCAAGCCGGTCGACCCTCAAGAGATACATTGGTGCATGCACTGGAGAGGTGGTCTCGTCTTTGATCAAGCAACGGCTCCATGCGGAAGCGAAACAGCATTCTGGACAGGTAAAATATTTCAGCTTGCAGTTAAAAAAAAAAAAACATATCTTCATGTTCATTTTTGTAGGCACTGTGTGGATCCTTAGTCATGGACGAAATGTCTGTGAAGCAAGTCACCACCTACCAGAAGCAGTCTGATGCTGTTCATGGTTTAGTGGATCTGGGAGGTGCAGAAGCAGACTTCGGCCTGCAAGACCAGCTTGCGACTCACCTTCTCTGCTTTGTGTTCGTAGGACTCTCCACCCATTACAGGTGCTTATAACTGTTAACTGCATTAATTCATTTATTTTGATGGCTAATGTAATGAATGAAAAAAATCTAAAAAGTTCTTTTGCAAAAAAAAAAAATCTTTTTTCTAGACTTCCGGTTGGGTACTACTTCACCAAGGGTTTGACCGGTGAACAGCTTCAGCTTCTCGGTCTGAAAGTAATGCAGTCCGTAGAGGAAGCAGGATTTGAAGTCAAACGGTTGGTTGGGGACAACCACAGTTCCAACTGCAAGTTCTTCTCGAGCCTGTCAGGAGGCCCCATACAGCCTGTTGTCACGTGAGTACAATCATTCATGGTTATTTGTAGTCATTAAAGCCTCCACTGGGAATGCAATTGTGGATGAATTTTGTTAATGTCGTGGAATAAACTGAACTCATTGTCGCCAATACAATTTTCTTTGTAGCCATCCTCTTGATCCAGATCGTCAACTATACTTGTCGTTTGACTACTGCCATATCCTGAAGAACATCAGGTCTCAGTTCCTGGAGGTGAGGAGACTGTTCAAAAACAACGGAACGTTCATCCTTCCAGACTTCCTGAGGTAAAGTTAAACATTTTCTTACATTAACTATATATATCTAAGGCCACTAAAATTGTATCCTCTTGCAGGCATCTGTACAACATCCAGGAAAACCAGGGTGCCTTCAAGCTTGTCAGGTGCCTCACAAAGAAGCACCTTTGGCCAAGCAATTTCGAGAAGATGAACGTCGGCAGGGCTATTGCCATCTTCTCACCCCAGGTAAAGTATGCTTAGAAATATGTTTGTTGTATAAATGTGTTGCAAAATAAAAAAAATAATGGTAATGGTGTTACATGTGAGATAAACTCTTGTTGCCTGTGCCACTGCAAAGAGGTAATTAAAAGGCATGAATTGTAACCGACATGAATTCTCATTGTTCTCCTTTAGGTCACATCAGTCCTGAGATTCTTGCAGCAGCATGGACATCGTCTTGGAGCTCCCGGCTTTCAGAACTGCCTGCCAACTGTGGAGTTCATGGAGCTGGTCTACAGGTGGTTTGTGCTCCACAACATCAAGAGCACGACACTGCACTGGTCCAGCAGAGACGCCATGAGAATGCCGTTCTACGGCACAGATGACGAGAGGTATGCTATAGTTAATAATGTTTACACTAGTCCCAGTACACTAAGTCAAAATGAAAATGTAGGTTTCTGAAGTAATTTATTCTGATACGACATGATAAGACAAGTATGACTTCTTTTACACAAATTTTGAAGTTCTTTAATATCTTCCAGGACAGAAGTCCGTTCCTTTGTGGGATAGCTATTGGAGAAACCCCAATGGCCTCCGCAGTAACACTTTTTAACCAATTGCATTCTGATGTTTTGTTTTATTTTGCAGACTTTCTTGGCTCGAGACGGAGTGCCTCGATTACTTCGAGACATGGAAGCAAGGAACAACTCATAAGCTACAGTTCCTGTCTCAGGAAACTTATGAGGCGCTAAGAGTGACAACAAAGTCCACTGTTCTGTGCACGCGGCACCTGCTGGATTCAGGGTTCCACTTCGTTTTGACAGCGAAGTTTTCAAGTGACGACGTTGAGTCACTTTTCTCGACCATCAGGCAGCTGAATGGGTCGAATGACCAAACGGACGCCTATGCAGCCCTGTCAGCCCTTCAAAAATCCTCATAACCGGCATTATCCATTCCTCAGCTAGTGGGAACGTTGGAAGTGTAGTGGGCTCTCTGGGGAGGCAACGAAGCTCCCTCCTCTGGCTTTGAAGCAAGCCACTACTGTTGAGGACCTTGGCAAGCTCCTGCTCCCTTACCTTCCCACGTTGGAGCGCTATCCAGGTATAACATAGAAACTCGATGTTTATAAGCAGGCATTCCAACATTATGTGCCAAGTTTAGGTACTGTGTGCCTGTAGAATAAAACTTATGAAAGGTTCGTACCAAATTTCTACAAGTTCTACAAACATACTATCACACAGTTACATCACAGTTAGTCAATACTTATTTTCTAAGCTTGTGACCTTACTTCAATTGCAATAAAGCTCATGCACCACTCCTTTGAACTCTTGGCGGTTGGTGGGCACTATATGTAAATCAGTACAAGTTATCCTACGAATTTGTTTTTAGAGAATAATACTCTAATAATTTCTGCAGTAATGGAGGTTCATCTCCATTTTTTGTTTACCATAGACTGATACTCTACTATGTAAGTATTAGTTGAGATTAGCATGTCACCATCCTCTAACGCCCACATTATTTTACAGGCGCTCCACAGCAGAGCCTGCGATCAAGCACACTGGCACTGATTGCTGGTTTCCTGGTCAGGGCCATCCAGGACAATATTCAGTGTGAGGGTTGCCTCGTGAAGCTGCAAGCTCCCACCTCACGCTCCACTACCACTGCACTTATTGCAGGCATAGATAGAGGAGGACTGTCGTACCCCACTTCGACTTTTGTGGGGTTCATCAGCCACCTCGAAAGTGCTGCCTCCAGCGTGGCTTCCGTTCTTGTAACGGTGCCGCAACCGTTGAAGAAGTTTGTGAACTTAGTGCTTCCTGCCGTTGCAAAGAACCCGCTTTTCGAGTGCTCCAAAGACAAGACAGTACCCCATAGGATGGCCCTCCTTAACATCATTCTGCGGAAGTTCATGAGGCCATTTTTGTCAAACTTCACCAGCAAGCTCACAGAGACCCAGGCAAAGAGAAAGCGTCTGAACTCCAAGCCGACATCACGAAAAGTATTGAAAGTCTAAGCTAAAGTAAATGTGTGTGAAATGAGACTTCAATTAAACGAATGTATTATAGTCAGTTACAGGTTAAGAAAAGTTTTCGAGGGAAAGGAAGGCTGGGGAGGAGGAAGCAGACTGAATGCTGGTGAGAGGAGGAGGAAACTCCTTCCAGCGTTTCGTCTGCTTCCTTCTCCCCAGCCATCCTTTCCCTCGAAAACTTTTCTTAACCTGTAACTGACTATAGTGAATTGGGTCTTCAATAAACACTTATGATTATAAGTACTATGTCGTTTTATAGCTTTACAAAAGAGTACAAAAAATTACTTCTTATCAGACTCTCCCTAGTGCTAATTTGTGCATGCTATTCTGTCATTTTAATTTGTTATTTATTTAGTGTTGTATAAAGTAATAATTTCTGTATAGGCAGTTCTAAGTGTTTTGTATGGTCAATGCGTGACCGCTTTTGGTATGTCCGCCGTTGATTAGTTATTTCATGCATTTTCTTTGTTCTTTTTTTATCATTTTTTTCTGCTGAGTGATGTGTAGCTGACGATTCAGTAATGTGTGAGCTTGCTTGTCAGGCGGCGTTAGATCGCCTTTTGCTTCCTCAGTCTGGACGCAAAGTCTGAATAAAGATATTATAATGTGTTTGTGAAACGCTTGTACTGTGTGCCATCTTTTATAGAAGAATATATACTTGAAATGTTTAATATTGAGAATAGCTTTTTCAAGATGACTCTTCCCTTGTGGAATGGTCTAACCCTTCGCATAAATTAATCTACCTTTAAGAACGTCGTGCGCTCGCAACTGCGAGCGTGTAGGAGCGATGATTTTAGTCTCAAATTGGCATCAGGCAGCATCCTTATGAACCTACAAATATGTTAACTACGCCCATAGTCCACGGAATCGTATTGAGAGCGTTTGAAATGTGCAAAAGAAGAAAGCTCGGAAAATCGGGGAGAATCCAATTCACCGGAGCCACGGCCGTGAGTACAGCCTCCAGGAGCTTATTTCACAATACAAACTATCCTGCTCGGGAAAACTATTGCCTAACGATTCAGTTCCACTTCATGTTCCCTGCAAGATAGGTTTTAATAACATTGTTTGTTTATTTAATAAGATTTTATATGTCTGAAGCAAACCTCGCCTACACATGCCCGTCGCGCCCCGCAAGATCTCATTACGGCGTACATGCAGACGCGCTTTTCTGTGGCGGGGCACTGGCGGCTCCTTGCGGGACGCTCTGTCCCTTCCAAGCGGTCACGTGATATTTCTGGGGACGCGCGCTCCCGTAGAGAGAGGCGGAGTGACCTGGTCGCCCTCTATAAAGCCGGTCGTGCTCCAGAGTATGGAAAGCTTCTTGACACGAAATCATGGGACGTCATTTTCCGCGCTAAATTTAGCGGGGAATCTAAATTGGTGTTGAGGTCACGTGATGTCAATTTCTCCGCTAAATTTAGCGGGTTAAATCTCCCCGCTAAATTTACAGGGGATATTGACGTCACGTGGCCTCAACCCCAATACGATTTCCACACTAAATTTAGCGGCGAACCTCTGACGTCCCATAATACAACGAGCGCGGTTACGCCGACGGAGACGCCGCTTAACTCAGAAACGGGCGCCTGACAGCTGCGCTCTAAAATTTGAAGAATTTTAGGCGGGATTCGAACCCACGGCCCTTCGGTCGCGAGCTAGACACGCAACTAACTAGCCCAGGACTGTTCCTTTTTTTTTTTTAGAGCGCAGTTTTTATGCGTTTTTTTTTCCGGCTTGGGTGGCGTCGTCGTCGGAGTCGGCGTCGCCGTCGGCATAACCGCGCACGTTGCATTATGGGACGTTTCCCCGCCAAAGCTAGCGGGAAAAATTTTCGAGAAATTTAGCTGGAAGTTTTTTCGCTAAATTTAGCGGGGAATTTGAATTGGTGTTAGGTCACGTGATGTAAAGTTCCCCGCTAAATTTAGCAGTGAAAATGATGTCAGAGCTTCGTGTCACGTCACCCGTGAACAAATTCAGCGGCAGGGCGAGAGGAGGAGGGTAGGAGGAGGAGGAGGAGGAGGGAAGAGAGGGGAGGATGAGGAGGAGAAGAGAGTACGTAGGAGGAAGAAAGACATACTCTTCCCTTGTACCCTCCGCTCCTCCTCATCAAGAGCTGCGCTCTAGTTTCTCATTACAGTGATATTGTAAACGCCTTTCATTTTTTTCTTTATTGCCTGCTTAGACACGTTCTTACAAGAGGAACAAAAGAGAGAGGCTAAAACTTGTCAGCCACAAAAGGGTAGCCGTGGCTGGCTAAACTCTTTTTAAAATGGCCAAATCATCTAACAGTGGTAACCAATTCGAGGTGCGTCTAGCTGCGGTAAACATCCCCTATATACACAAAGCGAATTTTCCCATCTGCGTGCAGTATACTCAACTCTTGTCTTCCACATACTGCTGTGGAGGCTCAAAACCGTAATCATGACGTAAGGCGCTTTATTTTCTTCATCTAAACAGATACCGAATCCCGCGAGGGTTGACTGGAGCATCTTTCTTGAGGGTGAGCTGGATGATGTCCCAATGGAACACGGCGTCCCAACATTCAATAACACATGCTCTACTGTTTCTGCTCTTTTACATAATAAACAGTATGAGGACAGGAAACAAATAAATCTTTGTCTTCCAGCCAGAGTTATACTGAAAGGACTCAGCATTGTAATTGAAAGAAGACAGTTTGAACACTTGGCTTTACCGACATTTTTTTAAACTCTCTTGAGCACATCTAGCCCACTGCCCTCACCGTATAAAGACCAATACAGAGGTGTAGGTAACCAAATATCGACTAAAGTTTTATACAATAATTTTCCGTGAGACCGTGCACAAATATTCTAAAGAAAATCTATCCTTCAAATAATGGTACGATAACAAAGCTTCTCTCATATAACCACGAATACCCGCGCTCATCACAACGCCCGATGACACGACAAATTCCGGCAGAAAACTGTGCAAGCGAACGCGAAATACAGTACGTAAAATTAAGTAGTTTTGATCACGACGAGCAATTAACGTAGAAACAATTTGTCTCATAAGTAAATGGGACAATCCTAGTAATTAACCTCGCACGGAACGAAATAAATTAGTGCGAAAACAACGTTCCCAGTACGAGTTCCAAATGAACACGGCAAAAACTTTGTGCAGCTTCTGCACATTCATTCGCGACATACACAGCACTTGTAAGACATACCAATTCTTTGATATCAAAAAGAAATTACACACTGTGGAACGCGCGAATATGGACAGATTCCTCCCCTCCACCCTTTCGCCTTTGTTCTAACATTCTAGGTATCCTCATTATTGTAAATCTAGAAAATGTTATAATGACATAGCTAAATACTTGGTGGCTACATTTTCTCACATAACATTCATAAAAATATCTGGCTTATAAGCCCCGTCCCCATGCCAGAACCCCATGGTTTTATTCCAATTAACGGAGCTCCCTGTTTTTAGACAAAAAGAAAAGGCAACGTTGACCAGCTCGGGGAACCTCTCTTGATCAGCACAAAAAAACCGCTAAATCGTCTGCATAGGACTGCACTCTTACTTCACTGGAATTTAATCTAAAACCACGTACATTACACTGTTGAAGAAGTTTCAAACAATAGGGTTCTAGAAAAAAGAAAAAAGCAAATGCGAAAGAGGACAACCTTGTCTGACAGAGCAACGTATATCAATGCATTCCGTACCACACTTATTGACGACTAAACATGTAGTGCAATTTTGATAAGCCATCTTCACACTGTTTAAAATAATGGACCCTGCGTTGACGTGTTCCAGAATACGAGAAAGAACCTGGTGCCGAAGCACGGCCAAACGCCTTCTCGAAGTCTAGTTGCAGCATTGCAACTCGGCTATTGAAGGCTTCACAACATTCTAAAACACATCTAGCCACATATATATTCGTACAGATTGTACGGCCTTTTATGCCGCACGTTTGTTGGGCTCCTACAAGTACTTTAATAACTCCTTGTAGTCGTTTTGGCCAATATCTTTATTTACATTTTATAATCCACGTTCCTTAAGGTTATCGGCTTGTAAGATTTCACTGCTAAAAGCTGCACTGAATCATCCCACTTCGGGATAAGCGCAGTGTGCGTTTTTAAAAGGGATGGTGGTAACATTTGTTTATTATAAGCCTCGGCCAGCATCTCGTACAGAGCAGACGCTACCTAACCTTTAAGAGATTTATAGAACTCGACACCAAGGCCGTTGGGTCCTGGCGTCTTGCTATTGCTTAACTCGTCGATGGCTGCCTCGACTTCCCGGACAGTGATAGGCACTTCTAGACTTTCGCACACCTGATGTTCTAAC
>JAZHYW010001897.1:0-34168 GCA_037355805.1 Ixodes ricinus | reverse complement strand
TGCGCCATCACCGACTTTTATACCTTCTTTCCCTAGAAAGCTATCTGCGTTTTTACTGCGATGCATCCTCGGTGCCAAAGCACGTTAGCCAAATCCACGCCGCCTATTGGATAAGAGCCAACCTCACCAGCACCGCGATCATAAACAATAAATAGCCGGCGAATGTTTCTTAAAAGTTTTGCTAAAGAATACTATGTTCCTCATTTTGTTGAATAATTAGCGATGTGACGGAAATTGCAGAATTTTATAATGTTCGACATCTATGCGCCATCTATCCTGTGGTAAACGAAGCAAGAGAAAGGTAAGACTGCGCCTGCGTTGTTTCGTGGTTCCTGCTCTCCGCTGAAAAACATGGCGTCGGTGGTGATTGTTGACGTGTTCGGCGTGGTGGAAGCTTATCGTTCCGCATTAAGCGCTATCCTTGACTGAATTCTCTTCGCGTTGTCGCGATGATAACCCAGCACGTCCTAGTACGGAAGTTCAATCGACCCGTGCGGCGATGTTGTGGCGGCACACTCAAAACAACAGAAACGCTCGTGCCGTCGTCTTTGTTTACTTGGACTACAGTGGTGCTTTCTTGGCATTTGTCTCCTCGAACATCGTCCGGATTTCTTATTTTGCGCATTCAATGCGTGTGCTAAAGTTCAGGATATTACTGGTGCGTACTGTTTTTAAAGGCGTGTATGAAGGGTGCGAACTTTGACGCGTTTTCATCACCCGAGAAAAGTGATCAGTGTTAGCATTCCTTGAACAATCGCAACGTCTATGTGATCACGAAATCATATTTCAACATTGCTATATCTCTGCTAAGATTACATTGTCTTTTGCAATCGTAGAGAAGACGTGTGGCGAGATTTGTACTATTAGTAAAGTCGTGTTTTAAAGTCGTGATCGTCCAAGAAAGCGTACTGCATATTTTTATTTTCTGTTTTCATCCACTCTGCCCTGCGAGCCTATCCTGACAAAATAAAAGTTAATTAAAGCTTGAGACCATAAAAAAAAAACTCTGTGCATTTTCTGCTACGGCAGTGAGTGACAGCACGTCCCCTTCTCTTTAGCGATACCGCGGAAACGGCTGACGGCGGCGGAGAAGCGGCTGTCGTGCTGACGACCTGCTGCGCTTCGTACCGGCGTATGGGACCAGTCCCATGCTGTCGCTGTAGCGCAACATATCTAATTGCATTTCGCTCAGCTGCGATCTGTCCATGGCTATCGCGGTGATGAAAGGCGCCGATTCAGAAAATATGTCGGTGGCATCGGCGCCGCTAGCGCAGTAAAACCCCATAGTAAAACCTACCGGCACACTGCCAGCTCGCCGCTAACGCACCAGTAGACCTATTGCTAAATTACCCAAGCAGAATGCAGGAAATTGGTGTTCGACGCGCCACACGCGCACGGCTTCCACGTATAAAAGATTCGAAGTAAATAACCAAAATGAAGCGTTGACGAACGCGCGTGCAAGATGCCGTTTGTTTTAGGCTTTTGTTTTCGAAAAGTTACTACTGCTGAGGCCGGCACGTGTGGCGCGTGGGACACCAATCCCTGCATTCTCCTTGATGCTTGGGTAATTTAGCAATAGGTCTATTCTCCTTCTGCCCGGTGCCATAGTACGTCACGACCGTCAAAATTACGCCGCGGCTTGTTTTGCGGTGAGTTGGAGAGGAAGAAAAACTCAATATTCCAATAATTTCTTGCGTAGAAGTTCATAAACCGAAACGAAAGCGGATGCCTGTTTGGCGTTCGGTGAACATTGAAGGTTTAATGTAAAAGTTACTTGGCAAAAGTAAAAAGGTCATTTGATGGTCCCTTTAAGCTCATTGCCTCCGCCAGAGAAATATTTGAGGCTAGTGGTTGGTCGCAGGCGCTGGCAATCATCGCGGCCAAGGTCACTGATACAATTCCGGCCAATGACGTGCCCCTATTTTCGCCCAATTCTTAGCAAATAATGACCAAACTCTCGACATCTGCGGCTCTGGCTGCCTAAAGCCGCAGTCATACTCGCTCATTCATCGTACCAGAGACGCGGAGTTTGCTGCAGATATGGTTACAGCAATATCTGCGGATAAGCCTCAAGCATGACCGATACATATTTGCTTCATACATGTGTCGATTTCGGACATGTCGGCAGACTGTCTTTTGTATGATGCCTTAACACAGCGCTACTGGGGGCTTAATTAAAATGAGCGGAGCAGAACGTATTCTCCCAGTAAAGTATTTGCTCTCGCCTCCTCCTCGCAAAATTGCATTGCAGATGCGGCGGCCCACAAACCACGTGACCTTGATCCAGCAGTTGGACCCACCCTGAAATCTAGGCACACCAGCCGCAAAGATTGAACGGTCCGCAAGCACAAGCACGTACACTTTATTTCCGCGTTGGGCGACGATTCCCGGCGCTGTTCCTCCTTCACTCGTACAGCACTGCATTAACGGACCCAGGGTTGGCAGTCGCGGGGGCGCGAGGCGTTGGGGCAAATTAGCAAGCTGACGTGTACAAATGAGTGTCGTCGCCGCGACCGCTCTGATGCGACTGAGTAACCGACTGTGAGGACATTTGTCAACGACTTCTCCAATTAAGCGGACACGTCACGTTGGTCTCGCCGTCGGGCGGACCATGCTTCGCAGGCACGGACGGTTCTGGGAAGAAGTCAGTTGTACACTCTCTGCTCGTCAAAAACGTGTATTGTTCGATGTATGCTCTATTTTTCCTTTATCTTGCGTTTCTCTTGGGCGTATTGTTCTGCATTGTTTCACCGCAAGTACGATGGAAGTTGAAGCTCAGAGTGGAGCGCTAAGCATTCGGTTACTTTATTGTGCAGGGGCGTTTCTGTAGTATGTAACTTTGTTCAGGGAAAGATGATCGTATAAAGCCCTATTCACTGAGCCAGCATAAAGGTGCCTTTCAAGGTCGGTTCAAGGACGGACACAATTTTAGTATTGGGGAATTCCGTTAAAAACAAACATTTTGTGCTTTAAAGCAAAATACACGTGCACAGGGCAGTGATCATGACGTTTCTTTTGCTCAGCGACTCTGCACTCGTCGCATTTTTCTGATCTAGTCGTATTCCGCGCCTCGTCATTTGCTTGGTTTCTCCCGTCCTTCGCCGTGATTGGTGGTCTCCGTGTTCCGCAGGAAAATGAACTCAGCGATTTTTTTTAATCGTGTGTGTTTTCCTTCTCGTTGCATATTGTGGTAAAATCAACACAGAAAATTCCAACAATGTTTCTCGTCGCACGTGTCAAAAAAAAAAAAAACGTTCCTTTCTGACAGGCAGTTAGTCAGGCCAATCTCGGTAAACTTTTTCCACAGAAAACCGATCTGTTCCCTCCAGTCCACCAGCCATATTTGTACCCTGACACAATGTCTACCCACTCGTTATTGCTACCGAGGTCTCGTCCAAAACTTCCGTCAAACAAAGTTTGCTATTCTCCCCTTCCTCGCCATTGCCCCTTCCATACTCCTTTTCTTGTTTTGTTTCCGGAAAAAAAGTTTGGTGCCCATGAATCAGGCCCAGCCAATCACCTCACTTGTTTCTGGGAAAGGAAACTCGTTATGTTCTCTTATCGGGCTCGGCGAAGAGACAAAAAGAACGAAATAAAACCCGCAGCCGCGTCACATTTGTGTAAGAATGACACGGACAGCCAGTCTCCACCGTCATCCATCATAGCGACCGCGCCGAACGCAAAATGTTCCCGTCCAAGACACAAATATGTCAGGCCCAGCAGTCAATCCGAGCACAATGCTTCTTCCTCGCGCTTCGTGGACACGGATATGAAGGAAGGAAAATGTGATGGTGTGCCATCATTACAGTTTCCTTCCTTCATTACAAAAACAAAAAGAGAGAAAATACTTTTCGTTTCTTCGCTCCTGCCGACGAATATTTTGGGAGAGTTTTGAAGAAGCACGTATGTTTGGATAACATTGCGAAATATTTGAATTAATGCGCAGAGAAAGTCGTCTGCTTCTTTCGCAGGAGTTGCGGTGACGTCAGAACGACGCCGAGCTCTGATTGGCTTTGATTGAAAGGATAGTGGGTAGACCTCAATGCTAGATGCCTTTAGGTCTACCCATTATTTTGTTTTCAATCAGCCAATAAGAGCTCGGCGTTCTGACATCATCCCAACACCCTGTGCTGGAAGCAGACGAAGTTGCGCCCCGCATGACGACGTGAAATGGACGCATCAGCGACTTCGTGGCACTACAACCCCAGAATCGCGACGCTCAGAAGGGACGAATAATGCACCAGCTTAGAATATAAAAATATCTATGATCATAATTGAGCTTGCAGTGTTGTACTGAGTATTCTCCCCATTTTTATTGTCCGTCTTTCTAGTTTTCTTCTAGAATTGCTCCTTTCCTTTACCACCAATATTTGAGATGCTAGGTGTCATTGGGGTGTCATGTGCCAAAAGAGGAAATGCGTTCCGAAGATCCACCGTCACGAAGTATTGTGACCTTGTCCTTCACTCGACACCGTTATCCAGTTTCTTATCTTCTTCACACACCCTCTCAATACGCTTTCTCTTCATTTTTAAAGTACCCACACTCGCGGATAAAACATATATAAAGCATGACTTCACATTTTGTTTTTTTCTTCAGTCACTACGACGCACTACACGACAGAACTTCTCTGTCTCCTCAAGTCAGGAAAGTCCGCTCCTTGACTTACGCCCCCGCTCGTTCCCCATTCTGTAACAAACCCCACGATCGTGCAAGCCACGGATTCCTGTTAGTCTTCCTTCTTCTAGCTGAGCAACCTTACGCTCCGCTCCGTTCGAGCCCTACGCTGAAAGTACGGTAGAAACTATGCGCTGGCCAGTACAGTGAACCGCCTCCCTCTCATCACCTGACCCCGCTCACTGCCCGTGGGCATTGGCAGAAACGTAATCAAGCGTCGACAGATAGACGTACGACTAGTCCAACGAGCACGTAGCTTCCACCACACTGTCAGCTTAGGGTTGAACGAAGTATAGCCCCACTCGGTTCGTCCCCACAGCCGTTACTTACTTCTCTGTTTGATTGATTCCATCGGCAAGAGATATGCTCTCGTTGATTCTTCTGTCCTTCTTCTTGGTCTATTTGTTTTGCCATCGCGTCCCCTTGACGCCAGTGAATCTCTTTCTTTTCCTTCTGCAGTTCCGGGCAGGGGGTGCGGGTGGGGGAGGGGGGGGAGGCGTTTCCCGCGCTATGAAGTTGTCGACTCGGTAGACGGGAGACGAAACGACTGTCCGAGAGCTCTGACCCGGGCCGCAATTAATATCCTTCTTCTTTCGCGACAGAATGAGCTGCGACTCGGAGTTGCTTGGCGAAGGTTCTTGCTGCATTGCGCTCGTTTATTTATTTTGCCTTGCCATACACAAGTTTTGTATTTGGCTTGTCGCGACATATTTCCTGGTTTGTGCGGTGACGCGGGCTTCTGTAGACTCTGCCTCGTCATTGTGATTGTGGCCTAATTCCTCGGTTGGCTAGGGGTAGGACTCTCAATGCCTCCTTTTAATGTGGGGCATAGCAGCCTATTAGGAGGCGTGCATTAGCCATTTCTTTATATTTGGGTGATGAGGCTCTCGAGGACTGTGAGAAAGAATTGCTCAACCCGAGAAGTCAACAGACAGTATATAGTCACCGAGACCTTAAGAATCCCGGGCGAGTCCCTTGTCTCCCCTAACAATGTGTCCGTTCGAAAATGATGGAAAACTTTAATATTTTTATTATTATCTTACTGTCGCTCTAGAGTCACTCTGGTTGTGGAATTAGACAGTAAGTAGACCGAATAAAAAATCACAAAGCTAGATGCGTTAATATAATAGGCCATGGCTGGCGGTTCTTAAGTTGCCAGTGACTTTAGCACATCATTTAATAGCGGTGCGTTATACGCGGAGCGCAAGTTCGTCTGCTTTTTGCACAGGGGTTGCGATGATGTCAGAACGCCGAGCTCTTAATGGCTAATTGAAAAAAAAAAATGGGTAGACCTCAAGGCATCTAGCATTGAGGTCTACCCACTATCCTTTTATTCAACAGCCAATCAGAGCTCGGCGTCGTTCTGACGTCACCGCAAACCCTGCGCAAGAAGCAGACGACTTGCTCTCCGCATAGCATGCCGACACCTTTACTGGCCCCGGAGGTCACGAGATGGGTTGACGTGCGTCTTGGAGGCGCGGAATGTTTGTCTGAACTTAACACGAGTGTTACTCCTAAGAAAAGTTAGTTTGTCTCAGAAAAAGAGTTATAAATATAAACATATGGTTGTTCATTTCAGTGAAAAATTAAGGTGTGATGTTAGAACAAAAAACAAAAAAGTGTTATTAGTTCTCACAAACTCAATACATGAGTGAAACGCTCCAAATCCGTGAAACACAGTCCTGTATCCATGTTTTGGGCCGAGATAATCCTCGAAACCATTTGTGAACAAAGAGAGGAACGTTGAAAAGGGATGACGCAGTAAAACTATAGGAGAGCGAACTAAGACTTGCGTTTAGGTTGGCCTTGTATGCTTCGCCCAGTTTTTCTGAACAATATAGGAAAGTGATGAGGAGGGGGGTGTATTCATTGGCGGCTGTACCTGAGTGCGTATAGCTTCTCAACTCGTGCGATGATCACTGAAACTCCATCAGATTGCCGGTCTTGGGTACTTATCAGTGCGAGCTCGTTCTGAGCATGCCTTGTAAATCATGCATTCAAATATCGCGTCAAGTGAAAAAAAATCGCTGTATTCACTGACGGAGTGAAAACGGCAGGGAAGTTCATGAGTTCTCGAACCCCCTAAAACCATCGTCCTCCCTGCAATAACGCTTCGACATCTCTAGAAGGGCGAGTGTGAACGAGCAGCCAAAGCATTTCGAAAGCCAAAGAGCACGTGAAGGAGGCCGGGCATTCGAGGAAAATGATGTACCGTTCTTATCCCGTCCGTGGCTAAAAGGTGGTAGATACATCGCGTACTAAACGAGGACGGAGATAAAGAAAAAAGAGGGACGAAGTGCTGTCCTCGTGATTCTTGAAGTGATCCCCTTGATATTGTATCTCGGGCAGACGTTCCGGTACTGAGGCATTGGTCAATAAGGACTTCAGTTCGCTCCAGTTCAAAGTTCGGTTCAAAGCGCTCGCGTTCCTAGTCAGTTCTGGCCATGTTTGATCATTGATTAGCGAAAACACATTTCGCTCGAGGTGGTCCACGAATCCACCAGGAATAATTAAGAACAACTTGCAACTTTATGCATGGGAGTGGCGAAGGCCTAAACCTTCTGGGCTCGTTTCAAGTAAGTACACTCTTCGAGTCGAAAGACTACCGCCTCCTACAGCTCCTGGTCATGACAGGATGCGACTGCAGCCTGCCGAAAGCAGTTAAATGACTTTAATTATATTACAGTAATTCCATTACTGCCATTATCTGTCGTTTGGATAAAAAAGGAGGTGGTAAATTATCTAAAGAAACTGATTAGAAATGCACATACCTTGTGGATAGAAAAATTGTTCTTATAGAATGACTGCAGTTTCAATATTCAAAGCCCGTTCCAGCTCTTACACATGTGCCTATGCGATCCGAATTCAAAAGGGACGCCCAATTGTCTTAAGAAGCTCGTTAGAATACGAATAGACTGTCTATCGCAAGCGGATATGGAATGTTTGCTAGAATGACTATACTTTCTATTCGAAATTTTTACATTTCAGTCTAGAGCGTTTGAATAAATGGAGGTAGTCAATTATTTATAGGAACTGGTTAAAAAGTCTATATATGTTAGATAAGAAATCTATAAACCGAATCCACCGTTGTATATACTACTACTTTTATATAATGTTAGTAATTTTTTATAAGAAATCGTGCTCGAAGGTACATTTTTTGTAGCAAGATATACTGAGCCATACGTGATATATTGCCGAAAACAAATCAATATACATGAAATTTTTATAATTGCGAAGACACTCCTCTGCGAGTAAGGCACTGTAAATTGTAGAGTTATAAGGTGGTAGAAAGGGTCATGAATATATCTCGTGAGTAATTCATTGCGTCGAAACTTGCTGTTTTTGTGCATACGACAACTGCATGACCTGCATGTGAGAACGACAGGGCATCTTTTTCGAGCACCCGGCTTCCGGCATGCGCTCTGCGCCTTCCGCCGAGCCATAGCCCCCTATATACCAACAAAGCCTGGCAGATCGCGACGAGAAGCGGCCGTCGAAATGGAACAGGTGGAGGGGCAGGCAACGGATGAGAGGAGAGCCACGTGACAGGCACCCCGCTGCGGCGAGACACCGAAACACACTTTTTCCCGAGAGAACAAGTGAGTTTCGTGGTCCTCGCAGCTTCAAAAGCTGTGCGCTGACGTCCATGTTCCCGGAGAAATGACTCTTTGATGCTCTGTTCTACCAGATCCTCGCGCTCCCAATCTGCAACCGGGCATTTTATGGCTCCGTCGTCGAACAGCCAGGCTTTGTCAGTATAGAGGAGGCTACGGCCGAGCTTTGTCTGCGAGCGCGCTTGAGGTGCACGAGATACTGAAGCGTGGTTCGATGGTGGGAAGCCCGCACTGGAGGCAGGGCAACCGTAACTCCCTGCGGCCGTCTTCACCTCGTCAGTAACTATAATAAGTGTTCACTGGGCGCCATATTTGTGGGTGATGTCTAGAGCGCATGCTCCGAACAAGCCCACATTAATAGGCTGCTAAGACCGGGAATCTTGAGGGTGCGGAATGCACGTTACAAAAGAACTCTGGAAGCTCGCCATCAGCAAGCGCTCAGCAGTCGTGCACAGAGCTATGGCCGCCAGTGAATACTTCCTATACTCTGTTCCCTCCCGTGCTTAGAATGTAACTAAAGCTACAAGCGCAAGCTAGACCGCAATCTTGGCTTCGAGCCGGGGACTTTCTAGCGCGAGCGCTCGTTCGGCGGAAGAACGTTTCGAAGCAGCGACGTCGTGTTCTCTCGTTCCTTGTTGTATCAAATGCAATCTCGACTCGAGGATGAACGCAGTATATTCGTGACGAGAAGTTTGGTTATCGCCGCCGGGTGGGATTTGTTTTACAACCCAGACTGAGGATACTTCAGCTTCCTTTGCCGGTGCAAGTACGGGCAATGCCAGGATTTTATGCAAGGTGAAAATTAAAACATCACCGCGTTGGTAACAACGTCCACTACCCAGAGTGAGGAAAACATCACCGCGTGGGTAACAACGTCCACTACCCAGAGTTAGGAAAACATCGCCGCGTGGGTAACAACGTCCACTACCCAGAGTGAGGAAAACATCACCGCGTGGGTAACAACCTCCACTACCCAGAGTGAGGAAAACATCACCGCGTGGGTAACAACGTCCGCTACCCAAAGTGAGGAAAACATCACCGCGTGGGTAACAACGTCCGCTACCTAGAGTGAGGAAAACATCACCGCGTGGGTAACAACGTCCACTACCCAGAGTGAGGAAAACATCACCGCGTGGGTAACAACGTCCACTACCCAGAGTGAGGAAAACATCACCGCGTGGGTAACAACGTCCACTACCCAGAGTGAGGAAAACATCACCGCGTGGGTAACAACGTCCACTACCCAGAGTGAGGAAAACATCACCGCGTGGGTAACAACATCCACTACCCAGAGTGAGGAAAACATCACCGCGTGGGTAACAACGTCCACTACCCAGAACGAGGAAAACATCACCGCGTGGGTAACAACGTCCACTACCCAGAGTGAGGAAAACATCACCGCATGGGTAACAACGTCCGCTACCCAAAGTGAGGAAAACATCACCGCGTGGGTAACAACGTCCGCTACCCAGAGTGAGGAAAACATCACCGCGTGGGTAACAACGTCCACTACCCAGAGTGAGGAAACATCACCGCGTGGGTAACAACGTCCACTACCCAGAGTGAGGAAAACATCACCGCGCGGGTAACAATGTCCATATCCCAGATTGAGGAAAACATCACCGCGTGGGTAACAACGTCCACTACCCAGAGTGAGGAAATCATCACCGCTTGGGTAACAACGTCCACTACGCAGAGTGAGGAAAACATCACCGCGTGGGTAACAACGTCCACTACCCGGAGTGAGATAAACATCACCGCGTGGGTAACAAAGTCCACTACCCAGAGTGAGGAAAACATCACCGCGTGGGAAACAACGTCCACTACGCAGAGTGAGGAAAACATCACCGCGTGGGTAACAACGTCCGCTACCCAGAGTGAGGAAAACATCACCGCGTGGGTAACAACGTCCACTACCCAGAGTGACGAAAACATCACCGCGTGGGTAACAACGTCCACTACCCAGAGTGAGGAAAACATCACCGCGTGGGTAACAACGTCCACTACCCAGAGTGAGGAAAACATCACCGCGTGGGTAACAACGCCCACTACCGCAGAGTGAGGAAAACATCACCGCGTGGGTAACAACGTCCACTACCCAGAGTGAGGAAAACATCACCGCGTGGGTAACAACGTCCACTACCCAGAGTGAGGAAAACATCACCGCGTGGGTAACAACGTCCGCTACCCAGAGTGAGGAAAACATCACCGCGTGGGTAACAACGTCCGCTACCCAGAGTGAGGAAAACATCACCGCGTGGGTAACAACGTCCGCTACCCAGAGTGAGGAAAACATCACCGCGTGGGTAACAACGGGGTAACAACGTCCACTACCCAGGGTGAGGAAAACATCACCGCGTGGGTAACAACGGGGTAACAACGTCCACTACCCAGAGTGAGGAAAACATCACCGCGTGGGTAACAACGTCCACTACCCAGAGTGAGGAAAACATCACCGCGTGGGTAACAACGTCCACTACGCAGAGTGAGGAAAACATCACCGCGTGGGTAACAACGTCCACTACGCAGAGTGAGGAAAACATCACCGCGTGGGTAACAACGTCCACTACCCAGAGTGAGGAAAACATCACCGCGTGGGTAACAACGTCCACTACCCAGAATGAGGAAAACATCACCGCGTGGGTAACAACGTCCACTACCCAGACTGAGGAAAACATCACCGCGTGGGTAACAACGTCCACTACGCAGAGTGAGGAAAACATCACCGCGTGGGTAACAACGTCCACTACCCAGAGTGAGGAAAACATCACCGCGTGGGTAACAACGTCCACTACCCAGAATGAGGAAAACATCACCGCGTGGGTAACAACGTCCACTACCCAGAGTGAGGAAAACATCACCGCGTGGGTAACAACGTCCACTACCCAGAGTGAGGAAACATCACCGCGTGGGTAACACTAACAACGTCCACTACCCAGAACGAGGAAAACCTCACCGTGTGGGTAACAACGTCCACTACCCAGAGTGAGGAAAACATCACCGCGTGGGTAACAACGTCCGCTACCCAGAGTGAGGAAAACAGAAGCTGCCCTTTGCACTGTTCTCACCACGAATAGCAAAATCTGCTGATGGGAGAATCCCATTTCTAGAATGCTGCTACTATCGACAGCATCATATTTTTGGCGTGTTCATAAGCGTCCCAAGTGGTTTGACCGGGGACAAGCTGATGTCCACCCTTAATTACGCCGTCACACTACTTCTGCACCATTAAAAAACATCTGCAAACACTGTCTGATGGGCATTTTTTTTATTGTATGGCAATCATTTCACATGGGTCCCAAAAACCTGTCTCCAGGCATGTTCTAAGCATACGAATGCAGGATGCAACCGTGCTTCTACCATGCTTCAGGCGTGTCCGCAGGTAAATCTTTTATTAGAGTTTTAGGGAACTGTTTCCGCACATCCGATATGGTGCGATGGGCCCTCCGGTACGAACTGCAGATGCACTACTCTCTCATGTCTGCACGAACACCGTGTCTTTTGCATGATCCATTCGCAGTGTCATCGCGGCTCAAGGGCGTATAACGTTCATGCTGGAAGGCCCACGCATGGCAAAGGCCTCCGCCACTTTCTCCAAGAACTTTCTTTGCGCATTTTTATTCGAGCTTTCTCACCTCTGAAAAGATAAGCGGAGTCGAGAGAGTCAGTCATCTGACATCGGCTTTCCTGGTGGTCCGTGGAATAATTTAATGCTGTAGCTGGTACGTGGTAATGTTCTGTTTTTGGCATTCTTAATTATAGTAAAACATCGCCTAATCATGACTATATTCTCCTCCTCCATCCTCGCTCAATGCGCACGGTTTCTACCATAAACAGATGGCAACCAGCCAATTTTTTTATTGTCTCTAATGTTTAGGAAGTATAACGGTTGCCGTGCCTTTTTATTAAAATATTTTTATGAAGAAAAAGAAGAAGGCAAGTGGAACGAGAAACATTGAGAGAACGGTAGAGCTCCCAAGGGCGCAATTAACAAGAGTGCACGCTTGGAGAAACATTAAAAAATAGTTTAACACGAGCGAATATCAAAATAAAATAAGATATGATGAAGGAAATGATCAAATAAAAAAGTCAGAGGACAGGTGTACAGGCCTTTTTTTCTTCTCTTCTTTTTCCAAAGCTCCTCGTTCTGCATCATTACGAAGTAATACATGGCTATCCTGGGAACATTGGGGATTTGCTCGTGCTGAGCAAGACCACGAAGAAGGTCAATAGAAAGGAGAAAAAAATATATCAGAATATAAAAAGTATAAAGGTTAGGGCGGCCTCGAGAAGACGACGGCGGGGGAATGCGTTAAAGCCAGGTTATCCCCTGGGTCGACGAGCGGATTGAGATGAATTGCGGCGATACGGTGCTTACGTAATGACTTATGTAACGGGAGGACACTTGCATAGGGAATAGGTGGTGCACAATGGCCCTTGCACCATTTATTTGTGCATTTTCATTTGTTTCACAGAAAGCGGCTCGCGTGAACGTTACGTGATCAACTTTGCGAAGACGCTTCACCCAGCGCTCTTCTTTAATAGATTTTGTTTTGGGGATCTCGGCTGCGGGGTACATTGGCCCAGGTACGTGCTCGTAACACAGTAACGATGAATGAAATGAGGTCGACTTATTGCTTTTTTTTTTTCGTTTGTCCTTACAAAATGAGCTAGCCTCCTCTATACGCACAAAGCCTGGCAGTTCGACGACGGAGCCATGGAGTGCACGGTTGGAGATTTGGAGCGCGAAGATCTGGTAGCACAGAGCATCAAAAAGCTATTTCTTGGGGAACGTAGAAGTTAGCGCGCAGCTTTTTCGGCGGCGAGGACTCGAAACATTCTTGTTTGCTCGGGAGAAGCGTGTTTCGGCGTCTCGCCACAGCGGGGCGCCAGTCACGTGGCTTTCCTCTCCCCATCCGTTGTCTGCCGCTCCACCTTTTCTATTGCGGCGGTCTCTTCTCGTGGTGATCTGCCAGGCTTTGTGAGTATATAGGAGGCTATGGTCAAGCATAACGTCTATTTTTCTTTCACTCTATGTACATAACTCTGAAAATGACTAATTTATGAAACTTTCTCAAGCCTTCCTAATTGTCGCGGGTCATTCGCGAAAACAGCTTTTGTCACTGGCAGCCTAAAAGACGCGGGGCGCTGAAGGTTGCACGCACCTTATGGTCACTTAGCGGCCAATGAGATTGCATCCTGGGCCGATAAGAACATTACAAAGCCGATCACAAAGCAGGGCGCGTGAAGGAGATAAGCCATGTCCATCATTTCTGAAGTTGTTAGCGATTAAAGCCGATATATTTGAGGATCTGTGGGGCGGCCGGCCGTACGACATCAACCAACGGGCTTGGCGATCGGTTTCTTATATATAAAATTCCTTCATTAACGTTTTTTTTTTGCGCGTTCTTTAGAGACCGTCCATCCAGAATGACACGCTTCAACAAACAACGTCCAAAACAAAACCGAGACAATATAAACTCACTTTATTACCTGGCCATGCATTTAACACACGCTATCTAAGCGCGCGTGCAGCAATGTCAACATAAAATACAAGCTATTGGTTCACCAGTCCACAGATGCCTAACCCTTCCCACCCAAAAACAAGACATCACACAATGTTCTATGTGGCTGAAACGATCCCGAGACGCAGCTTTAGTGCGCGGCGAGTCAATATATTCCATCAATACCTGTGTACCGAGCCTACGCAATTACGTAGCAAACATACGTTAGATAGGAAGTCGTCCAAACCGAACCTTCGGAGGTTTACCACTGCACGGCGGCTACACCAGAAAACTCTAATGATTCTCAACGGTCTCCACAGCCCCCTCCGACTCACTGTAGACGACTCACTGCGTCACCATGAAGAGCAGGTAAGCGCCGGTAATTTGCTTTATCCTCGTCGATGCGCCGCTCGGTCGTGTCCCAAGCAGTGATTCGCTTACGAAGACATTCATTATAAATGGTACCGGCAAAACGATTTCTTTAACTGCTACTTGTCCCCGAGAGGACGCGTAGTTCTCGGAGCCCGCCGTTACTGTGCCCGTATTGTATTTTGGTCGATCCGCGTCTCATTTCGAATACATGAAACCTGCGCTTTTTTGGTGGCTGAAGCAACGTTTCTCGCTCCCGTGCGTCCTCGTTATCTTCTTTCAAGGCGATTTTCTTTTATTACTATGTCGTCGTTTGGTTACGATCGATTCTGGATAAAATATTAAGAGCAATGATGAGTGGTCCAAGTTTCTTGAAAACGACAAGCTAGAAAATGGGACTTTATGCGTATTGATAGCTTCCAAGCGGATTCTAGAAGGTTATAAAACAAGTTAAACCTCGAGTTCGAAAAAGAAATTAGGTAGAAAAAAACGTTTGATCCTAAAGGCGCAGTCAGCTAGGGGAAATAGAAACTTCAGGCCAGTTAGTGCCGTTCCAATTTTGTTTTTGCATAAATAAAACAAAGCACCGCCTTGAGCATCTCATTATTGTTCTATGGCAAATGAGGTTGTGACATTAGCCGAAAGGAACTACAAAGGACCAATCGCGAAGTGGGATATGCGTGAGCTATTAAGACAGGCCACCTTTTTTCTCGAGGCCCTCAGTGAACTACTCTAACATTCTCAGAATTATTTGGAGCTCGAGGTAAAACAATGACGCTTAATAAAAGAATATAATAAAGAATAATCGCAGATTGGAGGGGTTCCAGGGCTCTCAAATAGATGGCGCCAATATGGTTACCCATCGAAAGCGGCGAAAACGCTTGCAGCGCGTACGATCGCACTCACGCTTAATCTTGCAGTAGAGCGCAATACGTCGGTTGTGCATGACCCCGAATATTTAATCTCCAGTACCCATTTCTTTGTAATAGGGTGGTAAACTGAATCAGTTGGTTGAGGTTATACATAATGGATAAAACAGCTCAGAAAACACGGACTACGAGGAGGAACGTACACGACTGGACAATACTGTACTCGCCACTGAAGAATCTTAATAAAGAAGCAAAGACAGAAAAAAACATACACAGTATCTTAAAAGATTGCACACAAACAAAGGACCGCTCTCGCCAACCGTGAAGCGTGTCAATAAACTACGCGTTCACTATGTGACTCATTTTTTTCCCGTAGGAAGTATAATTCTTTTGCTGACAGCACCGATGAAGGTTCACTAACACACGGATGACCATGGCACGATATGTGGAAGGCCTCTATAATCTCCCTTACCACCCTATCCTTGTTTGTGCCCAGAATGGTGACCCTGCCAAAGTCAGCTGACATTTGCACTCTCTGTAATGAATTGGCAAAGCCCCCCAACCGTGGCTCCGAGCGAATATGAATGTTCTCGTAATCTAACGTTCAATCAACTTCCTGTTTGCCCCGCGTAGCACCTGTTACATGAGAAAGGTATCTTATATACCACACAAGAAACACAAGTGACGAAAGGTTTTTGTGAGCCTTGGTGCACTTCGCACTCGAACGACCCTCCACCCCCGCACCCACCCTGGAACATATCCGACCTATTTTTTGGGGCGCCGAAAATACTACCTTTATTCCATAACTACCACCTACTTGGTTCAAGTTATGGAAACGCGGTGGAGGTAGCGGACCACTGCCGCAGGCTTCTTTCCCTTTCCGGCTTCGTCCTTTCCACCCCCTTGGCGGTTTTAAGAAGTGCGCTGACTACTTCCGCAAAGGGTGTCAAAGGGAACCCTGACTCCTTCAATCTACCAATTTGTTTTCTAAAACCTTCGGTCATCTTGTGGGCACATGATTTTTTGAGGACCGACCCAAGGCATAACACCGCTATGGACATCTTAACCACCTTTGAGTGGGAAATTTTAAAATCTAGAATCGTCTTTTGGAGCGCGGGCAGAACGACCAACATAAAGTCTTATCTCCCGGTACATCGTCAAATCCAGGAACTGCGGAGCCCCTTCATCTGGCTCTTCACACGTGAACCCCCCCCCCCCCCCCTACACTTTTCAAATGTGTCTAAAACAAAACACGGTGTATCGCCTTCCACTGCCCCCTCATGCCCCCTCAAACTTTTGTTACTTCTGTTTCGTGTGTGGTATATAAGATACCTCTGTCATGTAACAGGTGCTACGTGAGGCAACAGGAAGATATTTGAGTGATAGATTACGAGAACACTCATATTCGCTCGAAGCCACGGTTGTGGGGCTTTTGCCGATTCATTGCAGAGAGTGCAAATTACGGCCTAACTTTGGAAGGGTCAACGTTCAGGGTGCACACAAGCATAGGGGGCGAGAGAGATTATAGAGGCCTTCCACATTTCGTGTCGTGGTCATTCGTGTGTTAGCGAACCTTCATTGGCGCTGTCAGTAAAATAATTATACTTCCTGCGGGAAAAAAATACGTCACATAGTGAACGCGTAGCTTATTGACACGCTTCACGGTTGGCCAGAGTGGGCCTTTGTTTCTGTGGAATCATTTAAGATGCTGTGTATGTTTTTTTCTGTTTTTGCTTTCTTATTAAAATTCTTCACTTGGGAGTACAGCCTTGTCCTGTCGTGTATGTTCGTCTTCGTAGTCCGTGTTTTCTGAGCTGTTTGCCCCATCATGTATAACCCATTTTTCTTTTCGTTTTGCAGCTGAGACATATTGAGGTAAAGTATCGCACTGTTAAAGTATCAAACAGTAATTTTTTTCGTTGTGACTTTTTTGTTTTATTTTTTGTAGATGTTTGCGTCTCCCTGAATATGTCTGCATAAGTCTGTTGGTACTTCATTCGGACACAAAGACTAGATTACGATACAAAAAAATAACAGAGCGAAAAGAAATTGTCTAGATATTAGGGATATAGTCTGAAAACTATTATAGGCTCGCTAGCCGTTTTACAGGACGCAAAATGATTTCAACCACATTTTGCTGAGCGAGCTCCCACTGTTGTGTAAAATTAGTAAAAGTTGCAATAGAGATTCGTCTATTGAGATTCGTTGACCATAGCAGACGGACTTTACTGCGCGGAAGGAGAAAGGTGCTGTGGCGAGATCAAGTGCGCGCTTGGGCTCTTTTCGACGGGCTTTTCAATGCGTAGAACGTGAACGAACAGGGTTCGAAATAAAGACTTAGCGCTAATGACTGATTTTCTCCTGCGCGTAATATTTTTTGAGGAGCCTTAAACGAAAAGCATGCATGTTTTTTTGGCTATCCGATGACTGGTATTTTCCCTCTGTGACACGAGGCTAAAGTATCGAACTGCCATTTTTCGTTGTGCTTCTGTTGTGTCTTCATGTTGGCGTCGTCGAAGTCTAGGTCAGCATGAGTTTGTTAGTCTGTTTGTTGGTGTTTCATTCAGACACAAAGACTAGAACAACGTGGGAAGAGACACCTTACTCTACCTGACGAGGCCTTGTTATAAATTGTCATTGCTCGGCAGAAAACAAACGAGGATCCGAAAATAAATCAAGAACAAAAGATATAAAAAATAAACACTTCCACAAAAATCCGTTGAAAAAACGGCACAACATAAAGCCCACAATGAACGCTAAAAGTATTTTGCAGAATTACACAATAAATAGGGCTTGGAGCAATCTTTGATATCAAGCAGACAGTGAAAATATTATGTGAAGACACTGATTTCGTGAAATACGAGAGCACATCTATCATGTTCCATGCCCAGTATTCGGAATACTGAAAAACAAATGTGACGAAAATGTTTTTAATCAGAGATGCGACGACCATTTCAGCTGCATCTATAACGCAGATCACGTGTTCAAACGAGACGAATAAATTTCCCGCGCCTAAAAACTTAAATGCGTATAATATAATTTTTACAGTGTCGAGTTTCCCTTTCCTATTTCGATTCCATAACAAAAGATTCCAGGGGATAAAATGCGGGGACTTAAATTTTCCACTATCACTTTCGAATCAATCCGTCTTAGGGAAAGTTTCCGTCGTTAAATATTGAACTCGCGCAAATAAATGACTAGAAAAAACGAAAGAACAACTACAGATGGGTCGGCGGAAAGTTTCGCGTTTCTAGGCTGTGTTCCCCTTTTTTTTGCGATTATTTTTTAAATTAATATTATTATTGCTTCTTTCCTACATTTCGCGGTTCCAGTCTTAATTTGAACCTCCATCATTTCCTCTTTGGGTTAGACGCCGCGCGTCCGAAACATTTAAATGCGATTCTGAAACGGAAACTGCCGACTGGGCTTCGCCCATAAATCCTATTCCCCGGGTGATACCGATTTGCGAGAGCCCTAGTTTCGCACACATGCGAAACTTCGGCTGCAGGGTGAGAAGGGAACGAACGAAATGATGAGGGAAAGGAGGTAATGAGAAGAAAAAGGGGCGATAATGGCACGGGATATTGGAATGCTCGTTTGGCGATCGTGTTTTTTTTTAGTTTTTATGTAAGTGAATTTGTTTTGGTTCTTGTTGCTTTTTTGTTTATATTTGTTTGTTTGTTTGTTGTTGTTGTTTTGGGGATCCTGGATCATTTTAGCAAATTAGGGATCTGCTCCGCTTTCCAATCGCTGTAATCTCTAAAAGAAGTCAATACACGAAAGAAATAGAACATTCTCTGAAACTCCTTGTGGAGATAATTTGAACTGGAGATAATAAGCTACATTTTAGTAACTTTTTTTACGTTCTTTTTATTTGCTTGTTCTTCAGATCTTGAGATTTGTGTTTTAATCTAAAAATATTCAATTTTAATGTACGCCTTATTTTGAGTTTGCAATTTAAAGAATTTAAGTACAGCCGCTTACAGGTATTTATGTCAACACAAAAATATCGCTTTAAATTAAAAAAGAAAAATAGAGTCCTTGGAGTAGGAATCAAGAAATTGACCTATGGGATAAATATATGTCGTGTACGAATAATTATGTTCACTTCGCAGGCTCCAAAATCAAAAAGGAAATTCACAATCGCCATTAAAAAACGTGCTAGCAACAAAGCAGACAAATCTACTTTCTTGTCTGCTCCTCTGCATTCGCCCTTACGATCGAATTGAAAAGTTTCATCTCGCATTTCGTATAAAACAAACTATCACAAACGAAAAAAAAAATTTATCTAGGAAAACACGTAAAATTACTTTGTAAACGTTTGAACAATTCACATCCTCCCGTTAACAAAAAAAAATGGTCATAGGATATATATCGTATGCGTAGGCGAAGGAGTAGGTTATCGAATGCAGGAATAACTTAGATGAATATAAGCATCACGTTATAACAATTTGAAGCATATCGGGTGTTTCTGCAAGCATTTCTAACAATGCCTAAAAACTAGGATGTTTTAGAAAAACGGAAGCTCGCTTCGGGAACAGACTGCCAGCCACGCGGTCTTCAGGGCTGCGTGGCTGGCAGTCCACTTTGTTACCAGCCAAATAGCTTAATAGTGCAAAAGCCCCACTATTAAGCTATATGATTAACTTGAATTGACCAATTAACTCTTTAAATATTGCGAACCAGACTCATGGTTTCAATTAGAAACTTTCCGAGCGTCATTGAAAACTCCTAACTAAATCAGTCACATTTAGGAGGACTCGAAACACGTGGAAAGAGCGGGGTTGCGCCAAAAGTACCAATCGTCGCAGCAAGTGCGAAGCCGGCGAAACGAAAATGCGGAGGTGATCTTGTCATTCCCGTTTTCGTATCGCTGTCCTTGCGCCTGCTGCACAAGTTGTAACCTACACGTTACTCCAAAAAACGAAATCGACTGGAATTACAATTACTCTTGGTTTAAAAGTGTTTGAGCGCACCTTCGCGCTTTCCCACGTGCTTCAATTCGTTCTAAAATTAACTGGTTTAGGGATCGTAGATGACGCTAAGCAAGTTTCTGATTGGGACCATATGTTTATTTTCACGTAATAAAATGTTAATTAATCAATTTTCGGTAGTTTTCTTTAGTCTAATTAGTACGCCTTTTGCAATCCCCGTCGTCCGCCGAGGCTGGCAGTCTGTTCTAGAAACGTTTCCTCTTTTCTAAAGCACTTCAGTTTAAGGAATCCTTGAAAGCCTTCGCAGAAACATCCGGTATATAGTGAATATTTGCAGACGGCAGAACCGTACGATCCAATGGGTATAAAGGTAAGAAAGCCGCTGAAAAACAAAATTAGGCGGCGGAGGGATGCGAACTCCGTTTTTTTCTAATCAGCGGTGAAGTAGGCTAACCTGCATAGTTCAATTTTCTGTTTAGAGACCACGAAACTAGAATTTAAGTGACATGTATGATATTCCGCTGCATTTATATGATGAATGACGGACCGAGACACAATTGGACACACGAAAGAGAAGACCTTACAAGTGTCCAGAATACCTTACAAGTGCCTGGTCTGGAGCTCGTAATATGATAACTTCATAGTTTTCTAAAGTAATATGTATCTGTACTTTTTTTAGTCGCAAGTCAAGTAGCGTTCATTAAGGATCTGATGGCGCCACGAGTTCCGGCTGGCCGGCCATCAATGGCTTCCTTTTCAGAATGAAACTCCCTTTTAATGTGCTTCAAATTGCTGTTACACTCGTCGCTCGTTAAAACTCTGTTATTTCAGGATTTTTTCTTTTTTTTTTTTGGGGGGGGGGGGGGAGGGGAGGGGAAGGGGAAGGAACTAAAAAAGGGAACGTTTTTTGTTTTGTTTTTTTGTGCGCGAAAATGGTGATGCTGCTCGAATGACTTGTTTAGTTCTCAACTCGCCACGAAATATTAGTGGCGAAGAAGACCTGCAAATGTCAGCGTTCTCATTTAGGGCATTTAATAGAGACTTCGGGCGATCGTTTGATAGAAAAACTTGGTTGCAAGTTTTAAACTTGCTTGTCCATGCTTGAATGGTTGGCCTTCAGAACGGATGAGATGACGGTGCAAGGTTTTGTTGAGTCGTAAAACTTTTGAAACACGCTGTGCATTAGTTAGTTACTTCCTTGACATTATATTTTTTTGAAAAGTGTGTGTGTGTGTGGGGGGGGGGGGGTTGAGGTAAAAAACATTTTCTTTTTCCAGCTCGAACTGTCTCGCATTTTAGCGTATATTACGCATCGAGCGACCCTGATCTTACAAAAAATGTTTTCCTCCATAGCCACCGCGCTCCAGAAACACCAAAGAACTAAAGTTGTCGTTGAGAACATACTATATTGTATGAGCTCAAAAAAAAAAATGCTGGGCGTGTCTACTAATGATTAAGCCTCTTTTTTCGTGATTCATTCTTCGTCGTTTTTCACCAGACTGATGACGCAATCTTATTTGCTGCGGAGCAGTGATTAGATGCTCAAGACCTCGCCACCCTATCCGGAGCACAAGTTCGTCTGCTTCTTTTGCAGGGGTTGTGGCGACGTCAGAAAGACGCCGAGCTCTGATTAGCTCTGATTGGAAGGATAGTGGGTAGACCTCTAGGCAGATGGCTTCGAGGTATACCCACTATTCTTCAATCAGAACCAATCAGAGCTCTGCGATCTGACGTCACCACAAACCCTGCAAAAGTAGCAGACGAATTCGCGCTCCGCATTAGTTTCTTAAGCCGTCAGTAAATTGTGATATTTATTAATTCGTTGACCTCCTCAACCACCCAAATTAAATGAACACAGTAGATATAACAAACAAGTAGGTGCCACGAAATAATAGTCGCATCTCTTAAACAATATTTTTTTTAATTAAAAAGCACATTTCTCCGCTTTGTGAGCGCCGCATGTGCATACACAGGGTGCAGCCGTATAAGGACTAACGCATTTGGCACGCCTTGCAAAATTCAAGTTCAAAGCGTATATATATACACTTGAAGTTGGGCACGCGAACCTAGTTTCGCGAGAAGTTTTATGCCTATTTTCTTTCACAGCTCGAGTCTGAGATGGTAACATATACGAGACAGAGCAAAAAGGGTGGCCGTGCATTTCCTATGGCCCTACAACGGATGTTCGTCCTCTGCACGCTGCTTTGTGAGTTTGCTCCTAAGTGGTATTTTTTTCATATATCTCGTTCAAAAAGTATTTGTTATCGCGATTATTTCGCTCAACGCCTCCATCTACCATTGGTTGTAAGCGTTTTTGAGTTCAGCAAGCCGCCCGTGAGCGAGCGCATAAACCAGTGTGTGTACGACAGACGGGCTGGTATATAGGACATAAGAAATATACGGCGTCCGATACTTCATTTCAACAACCCTCTGAGTTGAGCTGAAGTAAAATTAGACATCACACTTTTAGCGAAACGACATTCGCGTGCCCATATTTCAGGTATGCACGTTTCTAATTCGAATTGTTGCGAGGCTCGTGAAATGTGCTGGTCTTTAGTGTCACCCCGTATGCGTGTGTGGGTGTGTGTATTTGTATGTGTTCATATGCGGCGGGGAGCGCCTCGGGAGGTTCTGAATAATAATCGAGTCTTAAATCAAGTTGGCTCCTGTCCAGAAAATATAAAAAAATAAAATACATCTATCAAACACGACCTAAGAAGATACCGTCCCTCCCTCTCTGCTTCAATACACTGCACGCTGAGTTGCCGCGTTCGCTCACTGCTAACGATCATTCGGTGACGGCGCCGGCCCCGGTGCGGCTAATACCATTACTAGCCACGCCTCCGTCCTCCCGTAGGCAGGAAACGGTATTAAAGTGACGACTAATAAGGAACAAGATGTGCAAACACACTCTCTTCCGTCGCCGTCATTTCGGATCTAATTCTGGACCTGCAAAAGTTCGGGCGCAGGGAGAATATATTACTACTTAGGGCGCCGAAGGGGACACGCGTCCCGAGAAGTCGAGAGGCTTTTCTCGATTTCTTCGAGACCTAGGCTCTTGTCGTGGACGTCCACTGACGTCTGGGAAAAAAGATCGAAACTCGGACGACAAGTTTCGTCGTTTGTGCAGACGAAAGCGCAAAAGTCGTTCGAAAGTGTACTCACTCCCTTACAAAAAATTTATATCTGGCCAGATCTGAAGATTTCAGATATGGCCATATCAAAAATTGGCCACATATAACCTGATATGGTATATCTGCCAGATATAGCCTCATAAAGCCAGATATAGCCTGATATCCCTGGTCAGGTATGGAAATCCCAGATCTGGCTAAGTAAGGAAATTCCAGATCTGGCCAGGCATATCAAAAGGACACAAGCCTGAAATCAGCACTTTATATCTTTTTATTTTCTACAATTCTCCCAAGTGCCCCGGCCCGCACTCAAGGAAATAAAGGAACGGTGATCAGCTCCTAGTGATCGCTAGTTTTGACCAATTCCATGGTTACACACTTTCGAGTGTAATTCGTGGTCACCCTGAACAAGCGTCCCAAAGGGCTCAGTGACCTGTCATATCACTTTTAAAATTTCTCGTCAATGGCAGCGTTTATAATACTGTGCATTCTGTCCAACCTTCAACAAGGCTGAGGCGCCAAAATCTCTTACAATATTATCATTCTAGTGATTGTTGTTTTAGCAGGAATTACTTAAAAGCCGAGAAATCACAACAACCAAAACCGGGATTTAGCTCGGATTCAGCGGAGCTGTTTCTAGCATTTTTAGCGTTTTTAACTTAATATCAGCGTCTTTGAAGCTGTACGAGAATGATAATAATGTAAGAGATATGTCTGCAGCTCATCCAGGTTGAAGGTTGAACAGAATGCACAGTACTGACATTGGCGAAAAATGTTAAAAGTGATATGACAGGTACTTGGGTTCAATACGACACTTGTTCAGGGTGACACCGAATTACACTCAAAACTGTGTAACCAAAGAATTGGTCGAAATTTCCGATCACTAGGCAGCTAAAGAAACACCGTCCCCATGATTCCTCGAGCACGGGCCGAGGCGTTTGGGGGATTTAGCAAATTGTCTATTCCGGCGTAATGTTAACACTTCAAAATAATTAATTCTACATTGAAATCCTCGTGAAAATTAGCACAAATGATCTCAAACGTAAGCTTGCCAAAACTGAAGTTTGGGATTATTTGTGCTAATGTTTAGCTTGCGAACAATGAGTCATTCACATTTTGCTAACAAAGTAAATTTTTAACTTTTTTTGAACTTTTTAATATATTGAAAACAGGCCGCCAGATAAAGCTGTATATACGCCAGATAAGGCTGTGTATACGCCAGATAAGTCTGTATATACGCCATATCAGGCTGTATATACGCCAGATAAGTCTGTATATACGCCGGATAAGTCTGTATATAAGCCATATCAGTCTGTATATACGCCAGATAAGTCTGTATATAGGCCGTATATAATCATATAATGTTTGATATGGCCAGATATGGCCCAGATATAAGATTTCACTACGGGCCACCATGCGGAGATGAAAATAGAAAAAAGAATGATGAGGTGTGCTTAGTCGATGGGATCAAACTTTTTCTCGCTGTTGTATTCAGGAAATAGACGTGTCCCAGTGTCGCCCCGGGGCCTGGGGAAAAAAGATTTTTTGCTGATTTGGTAAAGTTCGAAAAATGCAGTCGGATATTTTGTGTTTTTTTTTATTGTTTTTTGCGTACATGTGTTTTGCTTCAAGTCGAACTTGGAAGTCGCAAAATTCATTGGACAAAAAACAGGGAATCCCATTAAGATAAGAAAATCACAACACTGGAATGGAGATGATCTGATAGTAAAAGTATTAAAATATTAAATACGTAATATACAGTAAGCGAGAGATGGAAAAGAAAGAGAAAATAAACATTTGTAATACGGGAAACTTTGGTGTCTTTTTTTGTGCCTGTCATAGTACCCCCACAATTTTGTGGTTTTTTACTAAACATGAAAGCACGATTATCGTTACCCAGCCAATTATATTTTCGACTTTAGCAGACAAGAACAAAAAGAACCAATCACCCAGCAAGAAACGCGAAGCTAATAAATAACGCCGTACGTTTCTAAAGCTGTCACCGATCATACTATTTTCTAGGTAATTATTACCGTCTTCGTTTTCTTCCGAACCTTGGAGTTGCCATCATGACATTTCTATAATCTTTTTTGACAATTCAGGGAGATTGGCTACTTTTCTTTTGGGATATTTAACGGCGTTTCACTCACGCCACGTTCTGAAATGATTTTTGGCCTGTCAGCCCCAGCCGCGTTTCGCCTGCTTCTATACGGCGTTGCACGAGTGTTGCACAAGCGGCGACCTTAGTGCACTGTATACTGGACTCCTCGCGAGTTCAAAGTCTTTCTAAAACATCACCGGTCTAGTGGTTTTCGAGAACGCTCAGGAAATTTCTAATTCAAACCACTGTGTTTATTTTCACTAATTACAAACTTAATAAACTGGTTTTTAGTAAATTATTCAACTTATCGTGACAATTAGCCTCCCCCTCCCCTATCATATCCCCCTAACTGTTTAACAGATCGCTTTAGTGTAGCTTTCACTGCGTTTATAAAACAAATCTGTAAGCCCCCCCCCCCCCAACCAAAAAAAAAAGAAGACCTTGTATAGTTTTTTATAATCTCTCATGGCCAACGTCTGCGCAGCTTGCTTTCCTTTTCCATGTATAGTGGCAACATCGTCGAGTCTACTCGTGGATACGTGATCGCACTGCCGTTAGCTTGTGGCGGGTGTCTGCCAAGGTCGACCTTCAAGGCCGTTACCATCGACGTCTTTCATTCGCGGACGTGCGGTGCGCCGGATGCCAATGGCCACATTACTTCCGCCTGGAGCGGTGAAGGTTCCGCTCGTAGGAACCGTAACGAAGTCATCCATCTGACACCTGCGTTGCATCCTGATTACTTTTTTTGTGTGTGTGTTACTGTTGATTGCTTGCGCTGGCGGAAGAAAATAAAGCCACTTCCTTTATTTCTTCATTATGGTTGTCCTTGATGTCGCAGTGGCGTCGGGGTAAGTACTGTCCCTGCTGTAGACGTTGTTAGTTACCTCTTTCCTGAAAATAATTACTGTTATTAGGTGTGTTACGGCGCGAAAGCGACAGGAAACAATACTGTGCCAAGCGAGTCATTTGTGAAAGGCTACTCTAATGGGGAGTCAAAATTACGCTGCAAACGTTATAACCGAGAAAAGATAGTGAGTTATAGCAATAAAAAACGGCACTAAAATAGTTAATCAAAAACCAAATGGCCGCGGTAATAAAAAATATGGCATCTAAAAATGTTCAGAAGTTCTATAATCTGCGTTGTTGATCAAGTAATTCGGAACGTCGTAAAACGGGCAAGCTATTTTATCCATTTGAGCAAAGTCCACCCACAGCACCACCAAATTGATTAAGGTGTGTTGTGTTGTAGAGAAGTGCCCATCTCTCAAGTAATACTTTAAAACTTCATAATAATGTTCTTTTTTTATGGAGGCAATTCACACGTTCTACCGGAGAAGGTATCATTGCACAAGGTGGATCTTTAATCTAACAGTCCGCTTTTATCCGCCATATTTTATATATCAACTGTTTAGGGCAAACTTACAAGCTACAAGCTTTGTAGTAAACGAACATGTTTTTTATGCTTATGTGAACATGAATATATAGCGTTCTGTTATTTTTAAACGCCGATGAAAAACTTAAAATGACTTTACTTACACTCCGTAGAATTAAAAAAAATACGAAGCAAAATAACAAATACATAAAATGACGTAAAAAAAGACTGGGATGAATAAAGATTTTATCAATAACGTTTTCTTTCCAAACCGGTGAAAAGAAGCGGCTTCTGTAGTCTTCATGAATAATGGTCTAGTAGGACGCGGACGTAATTCATATAAATGCACACAAGAGTAATTACAAGAGAGAGTACCGCTTTTATTCATGTAAAAGAAAAAAAAACAATTTCATATCTTGGCTTCAAAGACGACAGATTAATTAGCTTCTTTACTTCCACGCCAGAATGCAGTGCCTTCGTTTGAAAAGAGCCGAAATTCATCATTCCTTGTACCACCAAAACATAGACTCAAAACGTTTTGTAGAGCTATTCAACAGTGCAAAGGGATACTGATAATTCACAAACAAAAGAAATTACGTATGAAACATCTTAACAATCTATTTTTATCACCGAACCCGAATTAATTACTGCGCGCAAGTAATAAAAAAGACAAACCTTTTTCCAAGAAAGCAATCACCATCATCTCTCTTGCCTTTGGTTAGAAACATCTCACGTGAGGTAGATTACATTGCTTTGACACACGGCTATGTACTCGCAGATCTAGTTATTCCGCCGATATTTTTATACTTTGGAATTAAACTTTTATATGATAACTTTCAGTATTCGTTTCTAAGAAGGGCGATAATATACTTTGTTTTCATTTTGCGTGTAAAGTATGGAAAAAAAAAGACTGAGGGAGAGGAGAAAACGAGAACGCGCGAGGACGTCCGAACTCTGAGCTCTGACTGGAACGATTAGTGAGTAGTCGCAATGCTCTACTTCGTTTCAGATTGAGTCTAGATGCAGCCGACGCTACGAGCTAATGGGACCAAACCAGCAGCGTAAAAAGCGCAAGTCACTGGGCCTTCTTTTATGATTGGTTCAGCCATAGCATCTTATATACTGACACAGCCTGGCAGATTGCCACGAGAAGCGGCCGCCGAAATAGAAAAGGTGGAGCGGCAGACAACGGATGAGAGGAGAGCCACGTGACTGGCGCCCCGCTGCGGCGAGACGCCGAAACACGCTTTTCCCGAGCGAACAAGTGTGTTTCGGGTCCTCGCCGCTTCAAAGGCTGTGCGCTGACGTCCAGGTTCTCCGAGAAATGGTTAATTGATGATCTGTGCTACCAGATCCTCCCGCTCCAAATCTGCGACCGGGCACTCTATGGCTGCGTCGTCGAACTGCCAGGCTTCGTGAGTATAGAGGAGGCTATGGTTCAGCGACGAAAGAACACGTACCGAAACATGACGAACGCCATGATGGTGCCCTTTTGACGCTGTTTGATTGCTCCTTGAGCTTGTAGCGTCGGCTGCGTCTGCACTTAAAATGAAACGAAGTATAGCTGCTTTTGTCTCTACTCAGTGTTCGAAGGCGTTCGAAACGCGAACGCGAAAGTTCGGACGCCGGCGTTTGGCAATCGAACGCGTTCGAACATTGTTTAGAAACAAAGGCAGCTATACTTCGCGTTCGAACACTGTTTAGAGAAAACACTGTTTAGAGAAAATGATTAGTAGGTAGAAGCTTCGTTTCTACCCACTAATCATTCTAGTGAGAGCTCAGCGTTCTGACGTCCTTCTGCGTTCTTGCCTCCTCCTCTCCTCAGTTTCTCGTCGCATACTAATCAGTATAAACTATTCACGTTCGTAGAGCGTAGAACAAATTCTCGTGTTTCGTTAGGTGCGTTTGCAAGACGTATTAACAATTCAAATGCCACTTTCAAACAAAAGATCGATTTTTGTTTTCTTTTAGTAAGAAATAATCCGGTGAGTCCAGTTCGTCCAAAGTGTAACAAAAAGGTTTCTTTAATGAGGAATGGGAACTAAGAAAATTTGGAAAACGAATAAAATATCTTCAAAATGTTGTATATCACCTCATTATGCATTTGGTTTTTGTGTGTTTTATACTTTATGTCAGTTTTGCTTATTTGTGAAATCTCGAAATGTTGTATTTCTCTTGCTTATGCATCTGTCTGGTTCTTGTGTGGCGTATGCTTTGATGTGCAGTTATTGCTCTTATTTAAAACTTTCCTTCAAATGTCGTGTTTCTCCTGATTATGCGTTGCGATTTTGTGTGTGTTATATATTCTATGCAGTGTTGTTTATTTGTAACATATCAGAATGTTGCATTTCAATTCTCCTCCCCTTAGGCAATGTCCTTTAAAAAAGACATGTAGGGTATTAAAAAAACAAAATCTGCGTCAACTGTTAAAGGGGTACCCCGGCAGTTTTTCTAGCTACTCCGACTAACTATATTTTCTAAATATCCCACCTTTACATTTTCCGCTAAGCTATTTAGCATGGCGAATTTCAGTATAGTTCTTTTAAAACCGGCAAATAAAGGTGATGCAAGAACCAACATTCAAATATACCCGCATTTTTCAGCGGCGTGACGTCATTGGCAGGTTCGATATTGAGCAGGCAGTCTAAAAAACCTATGTATGACAAGCATTTGCTTTCGTTCTGCTGTGTGGGTGCTGGAGCGACCTTCCAAAGCATTCATTTGACACTACGAAACTCTTTGCAAACAGATTGGGAACAAATTCTACAGTCCAAAGAGTCAACCCTTGCCTGCCACTGGCGTCACTTTTTCATTGCTGGCAGTAGAGACTTTCAGTTTGAAAGAAAACCGCAGAGGACCGGAATTGTAAATTAGATATTTTTGCAAAACAAAACAGAACAACAAAAATTCTGTCCTAATATGTGTGTTACTAATTTAGCGATGTTTCTTTTATGTTTTACCAATCTTGAGGCAATTCGAGGATTGCGAAGAAAACACCGGTGATCCCCTTCATATTTACAACCTTGGAGCGGCGTCAAGAATTCGTGCTCATGCCACCGTAACGTGATCGACGATATTTATGTCTTCAGCTTGGCTTATTTTGATGGTCGCTTCAAATTAAACGAATTTATGCGAACGTGAAGACGGAAGAATCGGATGGTAGTGAAGTGGGACTTGATGGTATGACGCAAAGACGCGGTTGACGACGCATTTACTAATCAGATCATTTTATGTTTTATAAATGACAACGCATCTGTTGATATATGAACGGAAATTAAGCTGCTTAATTTTTCTACTCGGTGTATGTAAATGTAGAGTTTAAAAGGAGTAGACCCGTTCTTAAAGAAAGAATGATCTGCCTGAAGCTCCGTGTGTGCGAGATTAAGCGACTGCGGAAAGCACCTAGGCCCATATTTACAATACGTCAACAAATCGACTACAGTTCATGAAAGTTTATTGAACACGGTGCGAGTTTCGAGTGCCTTAACTTACCACTCCACCGCCAATGAGATTGCTATAGTAACCGAGTAGAATGGTAAAGGACAAATCACCAAGAAAGAAACGCGAGCATAATAGGCCATGTTTTGTGTTCCTTAACCTGTCAATCACGAAAGTGATCACGTGGTGAAGATGAGACGCAACCACGCTTGGGATCATCGTCGGTCAGACAATGACTTTATGACTTCTTCCTGATGAATATCAAGGATAAAATTCAAAGCTAGAAGAGAATGCATCGTGCTCAATACAATGATAAAAAATTGTAAAAAAAGCGACGTAAAAAATGTATCGCAATTGCTACGTGAAACGTTCTTCGTTTCGCGCTAGTGGTGCTAAACCACTAGCGCTAAACCAAGTGTCGAGGGGAGTTAGTGGAGTTAGTCAGGAGATAGTGTTAGTTAGAGTTAGGTTAAGTTAGTCAGAGCTAGAGTTAGAGTTAGTTTGAATTAGAGTTAGAGTTAGAGTTAGTGAAGTTAGTGGTGCTAACTCCACTAAATCGCGGTTATGCTTTTTGTGACTTCACTTAGCTGAAAACATAGCCTAAAAAAGTTTCACATTAAAAAAAAACAAAAAACAGACACTAATCAAAATTGGAAGGGGAAACGTCGATGGGAGTATGGGGCCCCAAAAGTCATAGAAACGGAAAGGGGCAGACTCCCTCACAGGAAGGGCACGGGCAGGCCAGAGATTTCGAAGGGACATCGGAGATGAAAAGGACCTCAACGGAGGGGTAATATATGTACACAACAAACCTATACCTCTCAACCCCGTAAACAAATATAAAAAAATAAAAATGGAAGAGGAATTGGAGCACGGTGACAAAGGGAGGGGAGAAAGTAAGACAAGATGCATGTAGTTTGGACGTACGCTCCGTTACCCCTCGACCTTTAGCACAGCGATCCCCGCAACCCGAAGCAAAAGGAGAGGGGCAGCAAGATGTCCTGCGGAAATGGAAAAACCTTCTTCGGGACCGGGTAGAGGAGGGAGGGAGGGGGGGGGGGGGCGTAGGAGAGGATCTAGAGGGCTTCCGTGCAACAAACGCCACCGCGTTCTAAGAGGCAATAACGGGCCCGGCCGGCCGCCACCAGTGTCGCGCCATTAACTCGACTGAGGGCCGCATAGGAACTGAAGGGGGCAGCGGGCCGCGCTAAAGTCGGGACCACTATAGGAGCCGAGCCACACCACAGCTCAGCAGCACGGGGCTGCCCGCGAACCGGCAGACCGTGTTTGCTGCGGGAAGGCAAAAAGGAGAAGGAACAAAAAAGAGGGAAGGAGGTGTCTTGAGCACGTAAATTTTGTCTCCTCCGTTCCCTTCTCTCCCCTGCCTTTCCCTGGTGCCTTCTTTTTTTATACTCCGTTTTATATTACAATGGACAGCAATGGAAGCCCTATGAGCCATCGGAGCCAATCCAATACCATGTTAGTGTCACTTGGCATCCGGGAAAGACGCAGCGGCGTGCCGGGCGCTTAGTCACGTGACAAGTTGGCAGTGCCTGATTGGCTTGGAAGGCCTGTAACGTCCGCTGTGGTCTATCGTGAGGGGAAACGGAGTTTGGTCCCGTTCTTTCTCTTCGGCTCCCTTTCATAGGTACTCGTAAAACACCCTTGGCCCCCGTAAAAGAAAATAGCCGTGGCCCCATGCGATTGAGTTGGTCTCCCCACACACACGTTTTGAAGCTTGTTTTCTTTTATTTTTTGCTCCATTGCATTCGGTAGAGGCTACGACGTTACTTGCGGGAAGTTTTTTCGGGACAACGTCTCCTGCTCGGGAAAAGCGCCCAAAGAAGGAAGAGGAACGTTACGGGAGTGTGTGGCTGCCGTTAATTTCGTTATTGCGGACGCCTATATCTTAGGGTGCCAGTGGTCATCTTGCTAGTAATTCGTATCTTTCATTGACTATATCTCAGGGTGCCAGTAGCATCTTGCTAGTGATTCGTATCTTTCATTTTGTAACTGCGAGCTCGGCCTAAAGAAGCGGCATTCGATCTGGGCTGCGGAAAGGCTGGATAATTTTAATCGCTTTCGATATAAATGAGAACCGAGCGCTTTTAGAACTCCTTGCAGACTTTGAATTCCAAAGGCGTATACCTCAAATTGGGCACGCGTACATTGTTTCGCACAACGCTTCATGTCTATTTTCTTAAAGCTCAACTCAGAGGTTATGAAATCGTAAGACTAGAGCAAAAACAGCTGCTTCACACTGCCAGCATCTTGTACCGGCTTGTTCGCCGTCTGGAAACTGGTTCGCGAGCGGACCTATAGGTGGAACGTCCTTGCAGCAGGCCTGTGCTTCCTGCAGTGAAGGACCTGAAAGTGAAGCCAACGTAACTATGCAGGCGAGCTGGTTAATATAAGACATTCTACAACCCGAGACGTAGGTTTAAAAGGAGGGACAAACACAAAGTCCTGAAAGTGTCTCACCAAAGCATTTTAATGTTTGGAAACGCCTGTGATGTCAGCATTTAACCTCAGACTATAGTTGAACCGATGCTTGTTTGAAACCGTTAAGTACTTACTATTTACAGTAAGTGAGAACATATTACGGACTTTTAGCAAACCGTTACCGTGTTCCGCGTATCGCACAACCGGAGAATTCGAAGCGTGCTTTTAAGCGCCCGTCCTGCGGTCACGCTAACCGCGGGGCGCGCGCTTAAAGCAGCATGCTTCAAAGGCCCCTGGATAAAAGCACACACGCCTAGTAAGCACACAGAAATGCACACACACGAGACGCACGCACGCACACATACACACCCACAAGCACGCACGCACGCATAAGCACACCCTATTGGAAAAACCAGCAAGAAAATCAAGCTGGTTTAGCTGGTTTTTAAGCTGGTTCGAGCTGGTTTAGCTGGTTTTTAAGCTGGTTCGAGCTGGTTTAGCTGGTTTTTAAGCTGGTTGAAGCTGGTCATGCTGGTTTAAGCTGGTTCGAGCTGGTACTGCAGCTGGGCAAGCTGGTTATGAAGCTGGTTCAAGCTGGTTATGAAGCTGGTTCAAGCTTGTCATGCTGGTTCGAGCTGGTTTTGAATCTGACCCAAGCTGGTTCAAGCTGGCCAAGCTGGTCTTGCTGGGAGCGCGCACGCCAAGGTCGGCAAGAGCTTGTCGAACTGGTATTGCCGGGAGCGCGCGCGCCAAGGTCGGCTGGGGTGGGGACGATGCCACGTCCTGTTCTTTGTCCTCTCGTTTTTGGTAGACGACCGGGCGCTTCAGGCACGCTGCGAGCTTCCTTTGTGTGCGAAAAAAGAAAGAGAGAGGGAGAGTGGTAGGAGCGGAGAATTTGAGACACGTTTGGCTATCTTGGGAAGATTTTCGAAGGGACGGCTGTGTGCGCGTTGTTTGGCGACTACTTGAACGGCGGTGCAAGCGAAGCGGGATTTGAGGAGACAGCGAGCGGCAGTCCGTTCAGCGCGGGAAGAAGTCGGATGCCCCGACTGAGGCGTCGTTTGGTGTCTTCGAACATCTGTGTGCTCGTGAATGACGGTGGTGCCGAGGAGTATCGCCAATGCTATCCAAGCCACACGGATTTCCTCGCCTCTGCCGACTACGCAAGAGGACGCTTCGCCCCCATTACGGGCGGGACCCAGGTTCGCTTCTCTCATCCGGGTAGTATTTTTTTATTGTTATTGCCTGTTTTTGGCGTGTGTCTAGTATTTTTCGTGTTGAGAGATAAGCAATCTAGTTTTAATAGTATTGTTTGTTTCGCACCGAGAACCAGTGTTTGTGCGCCGGTTAGTACTGTGTCAGCGCAGTGGATGTGTAGCATCTGAGCTCATGTGAGCAGACCACGAATACGAAAATAATAAATTAGATGCCGAGCTGGCTTTTCTAAAGAGTTTGGCTTGTTTATCCTGTGTATTCATTTAAACTGGTGAAACTGGTGGGGAAGTACACCAGCCTAACCAGCATGAGCAGTTCACCCAGCATGACCCAGCATTTGCCCAGCATTCACCCAGCACGACCCAGCATCCAACCAGCTCAACCGGCAGGGCAAGCTGGGCATGCTGGAGCAATAACCCAGCATGAAGCTGGGATGCTGGGACCAGCTTGTGCTGGGCATGCTGGGGCAATAACCCAGCATGAAGCTGGGATGCTGGGACCAGC
>JAZHYW010001894.1:0-14047 GCA_037355805.1 Ixodes ricinus | reverse complement strand
AGGCTGGCTGCGCTCTTCAGGCCGTTGCATTCGCCGGTTGAACTCTTGCTCTGGGGCGCTCTGTGGCGATCATAACGAAACCAAACAATACAATACAATAGCAGCGAAAAATCATCGTCACCAGCATCGTCCCTCTACATAACTTAGGAGCAACGAAATGTGCTCGCCGCCTCTCGCCGCAACGCACAGATCTTCGGCAGGGGAAACGTTGATCGAAATTTGAATGTTCATCTTCTAAGCTCTAAAAGGTGTAGAACGAATGTCTGTGCATGTAAGTGAGGTTCAAAAACCCATTCTCATGCATGATGACAAAAAAGTTTTGTATGCCAGTCCCGCCGGCCCAGACAATATCTGCGAAGGGACAAATGTAGATTTCAACTAAATTTGGCATTGTGAGGTATCATCCAGCAAGAGGAAACAGCGCAAAGACCGGAGTAGCCAATAAAACATTCCCATCGACAGAGACTGACTTACCTTCCTCTATTCCGATGATGAGAACAATAAAAATGCAAGCTTCATGCGGCGGGGTCAGAGTTGACAGCGTGTTTTTGAGGCGATTTTGTTTCCGTTTCTGGATTGGTTATAAGCACCGCTCGCACGAAGACCTAGAGAACTGGCTTGGTTTGCTTTTTCTGCTGGGCAGCCGAGCGCTTGGACGAGCCGGAGCAGAGCTCACGAACAATCTCGGACTCCATGGCAACGTCATCTGGTGATCGTCATGCAATTGGTGGAAGCGTGCGGTGTTATTTCGGTGCTTTTATTAAACGTGTGTTCAGTTTTTCTTGTTTTTTTTTTACTTTTAAGTTTAAGAGAAAAATACAAACTGTGTATACAGAGTTGAAAGTATTTCTTGAACGAAAAAGAAGTCCATAAATAAAGCAATCCCCGAGCCCATTCTTACTTAAAAGAACTAATAATACTTTTTTCTTTGTCATTTCTGGGAAGAGTTAGGGGAAAACATAAGGGGAAAAAACTGCAAGAAGTCATGGTTGGGGCATAATAGAAAATAATAATCGTTATTCGCTCTAGAAAACCGCTGCATCACAGAAAAGAAGGAAGCCCGTATACCATAGAGGCCCACCGTGCCGCTTCGGGTGATGATGATAATGCGTTGATCTTATATGCAAAATGGATATGTTGTGCTTGATACGAGAACGGGCGTGTTGTCTTTTTCTGCACCGGTACGTCGTGTGTACATCTTCTCTCCACATCTTCGTTGTTTTGCACGCTGTTTCATGTAGTGCTTGGAAATAAATCGGCACTTGCCTAGACCGCCACTCTAATTCGGATTTCTGTCAATCATGTCGTTGAACGAGAACTTGGAGCCCGTTCGCGAGCGCACAGCCGTTCTTATTGATACTCCCGTTGCTTGTTCACGAAGCCGACAAATAGTATCGAATCGTTTACTCGTTTACAGAGTGACGCGCAAAAAACCGGAGAACGAAACGTTGAATTAGTTTTCGCCGGGTTTATTTGCAGGCACAGCGAGGACTGGAACACAGCTTTACAAGAGCAAAAACGAAGCTGAATTACGTGCTCGGTCCCCAATACACCGATAAACACATAATTTTTTAAAGCATTGCTCTTTTTGTGTTTATTAACACCTTTGGGCCATATACCTTCGGCCGCTGCCCAATAACAAGCAAATCAATTTATTTGTATTACTTTATTTTCTTTAACTTTCAAGAAATTCACGGAGAGCACTACTGAATGTATGAATAAGATACTTCAATTGAAAAGTGCGTGCGCAGTAGGGTAACATTACGGCCGTCGCAAACAAAAAGTTATAGGTACTTCACGGATAGCTGTTTGGTGAAAACGTTTTGAACCGTCTCGTTTTGCGTAGACCTTTTTTCAATAAACACTTTAGAAACTGCGCTGAAATTCTAGCAATTTTTGTTGTCGAAGTCTATGAAGTTTTTTTTTGTTTTTCACTTTAAAAAAAAAAAAACCAAAGTGGCTGATCAGAAATGTCAACCAACGGGTCATCTCGGACATTGTTGAAATTCACGTTTTTTTACTGAAATGCAAGTAACTTTTATGTATATGTATAAACAAAATTAGTCACCTGCTAACTAAATTTGCCTCTCAGAAGGTAATATGACATATGACATTCTTTGCGCGCATTACCCCTGTACAAGGGCGCTTACAAAATTGCTATTATTTGAGACAAAAACAAAAACTGATGATTGCCAAATTTATATTGAGGGGCAAATCCATATTCTTTGAGTTTCAGCAGGTTCAAAATGTTCTTCTTACAATTCCCTATAACCGCATATGAACAAAGACGTGTACATTATATGCGAACCGCCTGGCTTAGTCGGAGATTGCTCACGCCGATCAAAAACAAAAGCCCCTTTAAGGAATTTGCAGGTCGCAAATGCTGCAGCTATAAGCTGCAGCCTGACCTCGACTATTTTTTATATATTTGGTATTGGGTTACCCAATACCAAAAAGATGAAGGCAGGGTTGTAATTGGGAAGGAAAGCGGATCTGTATTTCTCGGACTTCAGTGGTATAGATCCGGACAAATTAGGCCGATGGTATAGCAAGAACCAAAACGCTGGGAAATATTTCCGCGACCTCCTGAGTAGGTTACATGAGGTTATCCATCACAGAGGGAAGCTTTCGACCAAGGTAACGCATTTGCTTCACCGTAAACCCACAGGTTACGCATTCGGCATTTTTTTATTTCGCAGTCACACAGCTTTTGCATTATATAATGTACAAGTGCGCTCGTTGCAGATATGATGCGACGTAGTGCATCTGGTAGACAAAGCCTCACACGCGCACATATTTAAGCGTGTTGCTTCACGCATACGCAGATTTCGAACGTTTATGCAGACAGGTTTTTTTTTCGCAACCAATAGGACGAGACGCGATGCATTCAAGGAAGAACAATATGACATGACCGCTATGCAAAAGAGACGAGCACAAGAAAGAAACATGAAAATTGTCTTTTGTATTATGTACTAGCAGCAACTACCCAGCTTTTGCTGGCTATAAAACCCCGCCTCATAGCTCCAAATGCACACCAGGCAACTGACCCGGGCTGCGTTCCAAATCTTACTCAAATAGATCTGAGTTACTCTGGCGGATTATGTCACGTGACAAGACAGAAAGAGCAATGTTGGACGCGGGTAGGTTTTCGAACGCCAAAGTGAACAACCCTTAACCCTAGTGTAGATCGAGTCAAATATTTAAACACGGCCTCTCAATAAGAACACTGCGTTGCATGCGTTTTCAAGTCAATGACAAGGTATTGTAAATGTTAAACACTTCCTCAAAGCCGATGTAAGAACCTTTAGGGTATCCGATAGCTGATCAATCAGTCTAAAACATGTATCTATAATTAAGAAAGAATCTAAAAAGCATTATCTAGAAAAAAAATAAACAACAGATCCTCGTATAATCCGCATCTGCATATAGTCCGCACCGCGTAAATTTTAAAACTTTAAGCATGTGTATAATCCGGGAAAATACTTTGCGCTGCAGCTCTCAACGTAATGAACATTCTTTTCTGTATTTGTGTTTCTTTTGAAAGCCACGAATAGTGCATTAACCGCCGTGCGGGGGTCCTGAGCTCCTAAACTCATACATAACCCTTCAGAAAAAAACAATTTATGTAAATAAAAAAGAAACACAAAGAAGCAAACAAAGCAATTCATGTGAGCTGCATTCCACATCCTTAACCAGCACTGTATACTCGAGAGAAACAACGGCTTTCGCCTCGTCATGTTTGGTATCTTGATAGTTTTTATGAAGTGGTGAAGCGTAGCCTGATATCACCTAGACAGTTTTCTTTTGCCGTTGCTGCCGCAAAGCATCGAGAAAACGTTAGTATGTTTGCACTTGGGACAACCCCGCAGAAACACTGTGGGCGCAGAGCATGAGACGACACAATGCGTCTCGAGAACTGTCGCCAGCCTTCTGTGATTTAAAGTTATTACGGCGTCACGCATGCGCCGAACGCTTGGAGAGATCGGCTTATTCATTAAAGCGCAACTCCGGTCAATATTTTTGAATTCGGTATTATGACTGGCTACAGCTAAAGGCAGCGTACCTGAATTACAAGCTATACTTTTTTCTCGATATTGTGTGAGTCTATAAATATCACGCATCGCGTTTTGTTTTGGGCGTCTACGGCAAATCGAAACTACCTCTAGAGGATGAAAACATTAATCATCAGCCGTACGGCCGTGATGTTACGTCATTAAGGGTACTGCGGTACCCGCTAAAGAGCCCTTCGAATCGATTTCAATGAAAGTGAGTTCAAAATCGGTTTTAGTGGAGCACATGGCTTCCCTTTGACGTATTATTTTTGACTGTGATCGTATTTCGTGCTATTAAAGGAATGTCAATTCTTTATTTTTGTTTCGTTTTTGACCGGAGTTTCCCTTTTAACCCTCGAATGAGCCACTCTTTTCTTTTTATCGTACAGGCACGCCGTAATTCTCTTCCGCAAAGTCCTGCGGAACGACAGCGACATTAATGTGGGCCCTCTGCGGCTCTGTGGACTGGACTGGCGCCAAACAGTGTTTTCGTCGATACCAACCTAATGGTTACCCATTGTTAGGCACCACTGTTCTTCATTTGGCGACAAAATGGCCGCATTTAAACACGTCCTGGACCCCCACCCATTTGGGCGCGACACCAACTGCAGGATGCGGAACTCCGTTCAAACCCATCATTGTCAAATTTAACTCATCAAAACATAAATAACTAGTTCTATCTAAGGGACCTCTTCAGAAGGAGGCTACCTTTCGCATTAGCGAGGATTTCTCCCCGGACGTATGCACGGCAAGTCGAGCATTGTTGGTATTCGCAGAGCCAAGGTCGCGATTTTTTTCTCATTGGAAGCAATCGGTATGTTCACGACGAGCACACAAGTTCCGCGAAAGCTGTCCCAGCGTAGCAGCCACAACCCAAAATAAGCGCATTATCTTCTAGTAACTCGGCTGATTGCATTTAATTTTATCTTGCTAACGCCAGAAGCGTGTGCTCTAAATTGTAAGAATGTTTGCCTTTTGTTGATTCATATTTCGCTGATATCGCGTTTATAACGGAAACTATTCAACGATTCCTACTCGATTTATCGTACAGACAGAGCTGGACCAACTAGTGCAAGCAAACTTAAAACACAACTTGACCTCCCCTTCTAAAAACGCACGAGCCGTATCCGCCCTACCCATACAACATCAGTTTTACTCCCACCTCCCTTTCCACAATAACTTGTGCTGTAAACCCGCATCACACATCTCACCTCGTCTAGATAATTCTTTCAAACTGCTTTAATCTATTCCTTAGACTAATACATTTACACTTTCACCGCTTGCAGCTTGCTGTCAACAATCGGAACAAACTACCCGACAATAGTAATGACGTCTGATATTTCAAAATTTGGGGAAGCGCTTGCCACTTTTTACGACTTATACCTTACATTTTATTAAATGTTATTTTTTGCTTTGTTCTTCATTCATTTGGCCAATGTGCCCTACCTATACCAAGGTCTGTATGACCCCTTATGTAAAGCTCCACGTGAGCATTTGAGTGATTAAAAAATTCAATAAAAATGTGCAGATATACATATTTTCGGCATTGTTGTAACCTAAAAAAGACGATTTCCATTTATTTATATTTCCATTTAATTTTGTTTTATTTTTTGTTTATGTTTTTCTTATTCTTTGATTTGATGTTTTATGCGAAGAAATCGTCTTGTTTAACAGAGGGTGTTTCACAAACGACTATGAATACTTTTTTTAAAGGACCCTGAAAAATATTCTTTCGGAATAACGTTATCTACGTCGTTGGTCGTGAGGTAGAAATTCCGTTAGCATTACCAAATTAATTACAAAATATGTTCTAACTAAACTTCGAAATATGCGCCGTACTAGTAAATTCCAGTTAGATATTCGTTAGTGAATCCGCTAAGTGCGCAGGCGAGCTGATGGTAGGTAATTATATCGTTTAACACCTGAGACTCTGGTGCAGAAAAGGAAAAAAATCTTTTAGTCGAAGGAACAAAAAAAGAAGACGTTCCCTTCTGTGTATGTTCCTTCGAAAAACGTTTTAGACGTTCCCTTCTGCCTATTTCTTATCGACTAAAAGTGTTACCTTTTGTGCACCACAATCTCAGGTGTTAAAAAAGTGAAAGCCGTTTACAACTCCCTGTAACGCCGAATTAGAGCGCAGCTCTTGAGGGAGGAGGGAAGGGTACTGGGGGGGCCAAGTGACCTCGGGGGGGGGAGGGGGTCACGTGGCCTCAGGGGGGTCACGTGACGTCACTGATGACGTCATCAACGATGATGACGATGACGATGCGGATGACGATGACGTCATCAGTGACGTCACTGATGACGTCATCGGCATCCGCATCGTCATCGTCATCATCATCAGGTGACCTCGGGGGGTCACGTGATCAGGGGGTCACGTGACCTGGGGGACCACGTGACCTGGGGTCCCGTGACCTGAAGGGGGTCCCGTGACCTGGGGGGGGTCACGTGACCTCGGGTGGTTACGCCGACGGCGACGACGACGCCGCTCAAGCCGGAAACGGGCGCCTAAGAGCTGCGCTCTAAAATGGTTAGGCTTTGCTGCCTGTCGTAAAATTATTTAAAAATTTGTTAGATTTCAATCAACTAAATTCTGCTCCAGGCTAATATCTGGTAATATTAGGATGTCTGGATTCCGATGTATCGAACGGTAAGGAACAGAAAAGTGGCGATAGGTGCGAGCCTGAGGAGACTACTGCGTGATTCAGATTAGAGACATCAGCATAGTAGTCTGACTTGTTTAATGCTTATAAAAGAATGAAATGGTTGCGGATGATATCTGGAGCGGATTGTCCAAGTGAGCTCTCGTGAGTCTCAGGCTCCGGTCTTTTTCTCGATTTCGATCGTTTTCTCCCGCCACATTCTGCTACAGGTGCAGCCCTCCCCCCCCCCCCTCCTCTTATGGAAACGGTGACGAGCGACAGCGAGGCGTAGCTCGTGTGGCGTGACGACGGTGGAGGTTCTGCATCGCAGTTAGCAAACGAAATACGAGACGAATGGTGAACAGAAATATTACGGAATGGGCGAGTCTTGGTGGCCATTGCCAAGTGGGCCAGTTTAAGTCGATTAACAGATACTGTGTCCGGTCGACCCCCTAAGCCCAAGACAAAACATTGTCTCGTTATTTCATGACCTGGCATGGGCCTCGTCATATTGCTGCAGTAACGGCTTTCGAACCGGATCTCGTCGGACGAAAACGTGCGTCGATATTTGAATATCTTGTTGCACATGTATCAACTGACTTTGTTGGCGAAGTCTTGGTTTCCATTGCGCGAACTTGTCTCATGACCGCTTCTAGCCCGCGAAAGCGAAGGTTCCGGGACGGAAGCCTCGACTTTATGATCATTGCGGGTTAGAAAAGTTCCGGGAAGGCGGAGAGAACCACCATTGACGAGCTCTGCTGGGCTGCAGTTGATACCATCTCATCTTACAGCAGACTCAAGGTCAGAAGGAGAACGAGGGCAGTTGTCTTTCCCAATGTGAGAGAATCCCCTTGTGTAATCTTTCAACCATGCCGTTGGGAATGGGATGATATGATGCTGTGTGTATTGGTTTGAACCGAGAAGTTGTGCGAGGGAACAAACTAAAGATGATTCAAACTTTCGTTTCCGATCTGTTGTTTTGCTGGATTGTCCACAAAATCTTGCTAACCATCCGGCTTTCGAATACCTGCGGGATGGTAACAGTAACAGGTAAATGGTAACAATTGGTAAATTGAAAGGCTTCTGATCAACGTGCAGATCTGTCAATGCAGGTAAGTATTTAGGTTTTTTCCTTACGGAGGTAATGGGTCCACGATGTGAAGATGACCGTCATCAAAACGGATGTGCGTTTCCTGAAAGGAGTGAAAAGGTGTTGAGGTATGGCATGACGAATTTTTGATTTTTTACAGCCTATACATGTTTGTGTCCATTTCTCGATGTCCTTATTTATGCCATGCCAAAGAAAAAGTTCCGCTACCAAGCGTTGCCTCGCGCGTATTCCGGGGTGTGACAGTCCATGGAGTACATCAAACACCTGGCGGCGGAATGCCACAGAGACAACTGGACGAGGCACTCCTGTTCATATATCACAAATAAAAGAATAATCACAAAACTTGATTGTGATGTTCTCAAGCTTGTTAGAAAACTAGCCAAGCAAGGGAATGGTATCATCGCTCTGCTGTGCAGAAGCCATTAAGTTATTGTCGAATTAAAAATGAAAAAAGTTTTGCAATTGAAAGTAGCTTAAACGAGCGAGGAGAGCATCTGCTCCTGGATTGTGGGATCCCACTTGACGTATTGAATATTCATCGTGAATTCGGCGATGTTTGGTGAGTTGACATGTTTCTTGTGGAGAGCTTATCACTGGCATATTTTAACACAAGGTGAATAGTTTGTGATCCATGAGTATGAAAAAAATCTCGTCCTTCCAAAAGATGTTTGAATTGCTTGATGGCCAGGAAGGTAGCAGGAATCGCGCGGCCGAAAGTGCTCTAGCGGCGCTATGCAGGTTCCAGCCTCTTTAAGAAGAACGAAATGGTCGGCCAATCTGTTCCGATGTACTTCCGCAAGGTCGCCTTAGCAAGCAGTATTAGAATTGTCAACACTAATAATTAGCGGTGGCAGATGGAATCGGAGAGTGGCCTTGGCTAGTGTTTGCCTAGCTTGGTCAAATGCTTGCACAGTTTTGGCAGACCACTGAAGCGTTGTCGAAGGTGTGTGGGTGCGTTTGAGGAGGTGAGTTAACGATTTATGAGTATCGCAGCGCAGTTAGAAATAAAAAGCCGCTAGAAATTATTGAAACTCGGGAATTCCCGAAGTTTCCGGATGGAGGTAGGACGAGCAGAAATCCAGAGCAGCAATGACTTTTTCGTCGAGAGGTCGAAGTTCATGCTGGTCGAGGTGGTGGCTGAGGAAGTTGAGTTAAGCGATACCGAATTCGCCCTTGGTATTGTTAATTATGAGGCCATATTCATCAAATCTGTGCAAAAGAAGTTCCGAGATGCTCCAAGTATTCCTTGCAATCGAGGCTCGCTCAGCGTAGGTTGCAATGACGACGTCGTCCAGATATGCATAACAAAAAGGAGGGTCTCAAGATACTTGGTCGACAAAACGCGGAAACGTCTGAGCTGCAATGCTTAGGCCAGATGGGATTCTCACGTATTAAAAAAGACCAAATGGGGTGGTAATAGCGGTCTTTGGTATATAAGAAGGGTGTACAGGTATCTGATGATACGTTTTGACGAAGTCAAAATTGGAAAAGATTTTAGCTTCATGAAAGGATGCCTTGAAATCTTCGATATGTGAGAAAGAGTAGCGATCGGGTACTGCTGAGTTGTTTAGGACGCGGTATTCGTCACAAGGTCACCAATCCCCACTCGTTCTTTTCTGCAACATGTGTCGAGGGGATTTCCACTGACTTGATGAGGCACGTTTGTTTTCCTATTCCAGGATGTGGGCAAATTTTTATTGTGCCACCTTCAAGTGATCCGGGTGTAGCCGACGTAGTTGAACATAAAGGGGTAATTTGCCCGTCGTAACAATGTGGTGGGTCACGTGATGTTTGATTGGATGTTAAAAGTTTTGAGGCGGGTTAACGATGGAAAATGCTGGAGTAGCGCCTCGTACCTTGACTCTGCCTGTTGGTGCTCTCTGGGACGCGTATCAGATGCAGTGTCTGCTATTCCCTGAAACTTAAGATCAGTATTTGGGTCTACTAGACGCTTGTTCAACATATCAACAAGTTGGTTGAAATGTCGCAGAAAGCTAATACGCAAAACTGGGTAGGCAACGTCTGCGACTAAAAATGCTCATCAGAAATCTTTCTGTACTCCGATGTTGATTGCCAAAACTCGTTCACCGTAAGTTGCATTAGGCGTTTAATTGAAAGCCTGAGAGTAAGGAGTGCGGTCGATAAGGCTGACGAGGAAGTACAAATGCAGGCTTACTTCAGCCCCAGTGTCAATAAGAAACCGCTGGTCGGTATCGCGACCTGTGACAAAGAATAAGCGGCCAGCATCCGTCTCAGCACCACTCGCTGCTTCTAGCGGGGGGGGGGGGGGGGCGGGAGGTTGGAATTTTTTGTCGCTGCGTACGGTGTTGTGCAGTTTCTGGACCTGTCTCCATATAGCGGTTCCGAGGATTGCGGTCATTGGAGCGTTGCCGCGATGTCAATCGAGAGCTCAACGAAACTGCAGCTTTTTCATTGCGGAGTTCTATAAACTCTCGTTGGAAAACACCCCGTAGCTGGTGCAGCTGTGGGCAGAAATTGCAACATGGTGAATCAACAGATGCTCTTTTCGATTCTTGCGATCGATACTGCTTTGCTAACAGTGGTGTGGCAACCTCCGTTATAGAGTCTGCCAGCAGCGCCAGGGCGGGCAACTGGAGGTCTGACGTCGTGGCAAGCACCATGCAGAACATCAGTCGGTAATCTCTGAAGAAATAGTTCCTTCAAAAGTGATGAGTCTATGAGGCAGCAGAGGAGCTGTTAAAGGCGTCTGAGCAGCTGCGATGATTCGCAGCCACCGAGTTCTTTGATTGCCAAGAGTCGGTGTAGGCGGCGCTGTTAAGATTCCGACGTGCGCTTCACCAGTTCCGTCTTCAAGGGGGTGTAAGGTTCGTTTCTTGGTGGAACGAGGACTAAATCCCGTACTTGGGTCGCGATTACGGGTGGAAGAGCGTCGGCATCGAAGTGGGAACATCCGGATTTGCGAAGTGATGCAATACATAGAAAACTAGCTTTCGACTTGAGCAAACCATACCTCTGGATCGGCAGTCTAATACTTCGGAAGACTAGTATGTACGCATTAGATTTCACCTGCCGCGGAGTCTTCGTTGTTGCTCGTGATGGTGCACTGAAGGCGAAGGTGCCTTATTCGGGTCCCCACTTGTAACTTGTTTAAGGATTATTAAATACCGAAGTGGTTCCGAATGATATCTGCAGCAGTATGTGTAGTGACTGAATGAATTACCTCCACTAGGAGGGCGTCGCGTGTTCTGTCTTTTTCTTCTTTGTCTCACAAATAAACGCCCCGCGCCAGTTGGAACGCGGGTGCGATCGAAGCCGGCTGTCTGTTGTCTGGATCCCGGTCGACGGCCACCGAGGCGAAGTTACAACAACTGGCGACGACGATGCGATGAACAGACAGCATGCCGAAGTTCCACGAGTTCTGCCCGGACGAGGAAACGTTCGACGACTACCTGGAACGCTTTCAGATTTTTGTGCAGGTGAATGCTGTGAAACCAGAGGATGCGGCGGCAACGTTTTTGAACTTCCTCGGGACAAATGCATATCGCACTCTTAAAGAACTGCTCGTGCCCGCGCTTCCGATTTCCAAGAGTTTGTCAGAATTGACATGTGTACTCAAGAACCACTTCTCGCCGGCCAAGTCTACCATAGCGGAGCGGACGAAATTCCACCGGAGGTACCAGAAGGACGGCGAAAGCCTGGCAGACTTTGTGATTGCCCTCAAGAAGCTGGCCATGACTTGTGACTTTGGTGAATTCCTCGACACTGCTCTTCGAGACCGGTTCGTCGCGGGTTGCCTCGATGCCGAGATTCAGCGACCACTTCTCGAGATGGATGGCAGTTCCAAATTCGGGGACGTCTACAAGGTGGCACTGGCAAGGGAACTGGCTACAGAGCAGAGTAAAGAGCTGCAGAGACAGAGCGGTCCAGATGCCACCGACGTGCATCGGTTGTGGGACAGACAAGACCAGGAACAGCAGCGACAGCCAGGAACTGTCTGCTCTCGATGTGGTTCTTCTGCGCATGAACCTTGTAAGTGTCCATTCCTTAAAGCGAAGTGCTTCAAGTGCGGAAAAGAAGGACACATCAAAAGAATGTGCAGAGGAGAACAGACCAGGGGTAAGCCAAAGAGCCGGCCTAATGTGGGTCCCGGAGACGTGTGCGTTGTGCGTTGTAACGTAGTCGCGGGGGTGCCACCGGTTACGACTAGGTTGGAAATAGCAGGTCACGAGGTAGAGTTGGAGGTTGATACGGGCTCTGCAGTTACCCTTATGCCAGAAGAGGCGTATCGAAAGATTCTACCTCGAGGAGTGCTAAAACGGTGTGACCTCAGCTTGCGTACGTACACCGGGGAAAAAGTTAACGTTGTCGGTGTATCCGACGTCGAGGTAGCTAGCGGTCATGGGAAACATGTGCTGCCTTTAGTGGTGGTGAGAAACGGCAATGTGCGGCTTCCAACGCTGCTTGGTAGAAACTGGCTGCAGCAAGTAAAGCTGGACTGGAGGTCAGTTTTCGCAGTTACAGCAGAAGAAAAATCTCTTGAAACATTGAAAGTGTTGTTTCCGTCGGTGTTTAAGAAAGAATCCGGAGCCATAACAGGATTCACGGCAAGCCTTGTTTTCAAGGATAATGCTCAGCCAGTGTTCTGCAAGCATCGCACCGTTCCTTTTGCGTTTAGGGACGCTGTTGATTGCGAGTTGAGGAGAATGATTAATGATGGTATCTTGTCTCCTGTGAAGACGAGTGACTGGGCAACTCCGCTAGTGATTGTTCCGAAGCCCGGCGGAAAGATTCGTATCTGTGGCGATTACAGTGTCTCAGTAAATCCGAACTTGCGCACGGAACACTACCCCTTGCCAATGGTGGACGAGTTGTTCGCAACGTTCACGGAATGCCGCGTGTTCACGGTTCTTGACTTGCGCGCTGCGTATTTGCAACTGAAACTTGATAGCAACGCAAGGAAAGCGCTGACAGTAAACACTCACCTCGGTCTTTTCGAATTTTCGCGGTTGCCGTACGGCGTGTCGAGTGCTCCTGCTATTTTTCAGGCTACCATGGATAAGATTTTGTTTGGGTTGCCGAAGGTTGCATGTTACATTGACGATCTGTTGATTGGAGGCAGGAACCATGATGAATGTTTTGACAATGTGAAACGCGTGTTAGAACGACTTGCCAAGCATTGTGTTAGCTTGAACCTGGAAAAGAGCAAGTTTTTTGTGGGCGAAGTGAAGTACCTTGGGTACATGCTTGACGAACACGGGCTCCGGCCTTGCCCCGACAAGGTGGAAGCGGTCAAGAGCGCTCCGCCTCCTACAAATGTACATGAGCTCCGCAGTTTTCTAGGAATGTTAAACTTCTACGCCAAGTTTCTGCCAGACTTGGCAGCATTGCTGCGGCCTCTGTACGACTTGCTAGAAAAAGGGGCTGAATGGTTATGGTCAAAAGAATGTGATGAATGTGTGAGGAAAGCTAAAGAGCTTCTATGTAGTGCTGATGTCTTGACCTTGTACTGTCCAAGTAAGCCTGTTAGGTTGACCTGCGATGCTTCTAATTATGGTGTAGGGGCAGTTTTGGCTCATGAAGTGAGCAAGGGAGTTTACAGACCGGTTGAGTACGCTTCAAGGACATTGACGACGGCCGAACAAAACTACTCGCAAGTAGAAAAAGAAGCGCTTGCCATCGTATTCGCCGTCAAGAAGTTTCATAAGTACCTTTTCGGTAGAAGATTCACATTGGTCACTGACCACTACCCTCTCACCACACTTTTGAAGCAGGGGCAGAAGTCAACCGGCATGGCAGCTGCACGTATACAGAGATGGCGACTTCTGTTAGCTGAGTACGACTTTGTGATCGTTTTTGCGAAGGGTACCAGCATTGGTCACGCCGACGCCCTTTCAAGGCTCCCCTTCCCGCGAAAACAGAAGACTGTGACCAGGTTAACTACTTTTCGCCACTCGATCATGTTCCGATCACAAGCTGGACAGTGCAGGAAGAGACTAAAAAGGATCCTCTACTACCTCGGATCATCGAACTCACGAAACGAGGATGGCCTAACAAAGTAGACGACCCGGACTTAATTCCCTTTTTCCAGAGAAGAGAAGCGTTGTCTACTGACCAGGATTGCTTGGTATGGGGCACGAGAGTGGTCATCCCAAAAGCATTGCATGACGTCATCATCCGTCTTCTACACGAAGGGCACCCAGGAGCATCTAAAATGAAGATGCTGGCGAGGCAGAATGTCTGGTGGAATGGATTAGACGCTG
>JAZHYW010001893.1:0-50930 GCA_037355805.1 Ixodes ricinus | reverse complement strand
TCAATTATTTTTTGATCCAGGTAACGTCATGTTCTCAAACTTTCGCGTTATATCCCAACCGCCAGCGTCATATTCTCACGGAGTTTGAGCCTTCGGGCCGAAAGAAAACACGATTGTCTTTTCTCTGGAACTCCCCGTAGATATCCCGTAGTGTGATTCAAGGTTGGCATATCGACTGCATTCCCCGTTTTGGATAAGGAGTGTGTCAAAGTGTTTACACGGTCGGAGATAAGATGCGCACGGTCGACACAATCTGACCCTGGCCTTTCCGGTGTCTGTGCTCTTCACAACAACTCGCCGCCTCATACTGCCATCATCTATGTGCATAGAGTCATCTTTACGAGCGCTTGCCTGTAGGAAATGCTTCGCTTGCACCCACCCTGGTGCAAACGCATCATGGGTGCAAATTGACTACACGCTCTGCTGTTCGTAAACAGAGTAATAAATATGCTCATTCTTTTAGAAAGAGTTATATACGAAAAGACAGGCTGTCTTTTCGTATAGAACTCTTTCTAAAAAATACATCATTACCAACGCGCTCACTAACAAGTATAAAATATGCTCAGTTTATTGTATTTTCGTAGCCGACTTCCTTGCGGCGACTTACTGATGCTGCATCGTTTCTGTCGCCTTCTTGTTCCATTCCTCTTGTGAAGACAACGATGTTTATTTATTAAGAAAATACATGACCAGAACGATGGTCCGTTGGCGGCACGCCATGTTTGCTTTGCTACGCTTATTATGTTCGTGTTTCTGCTTCGCGATATATATTCTTCTTATCGGCTAATGCTGCAATCTGATTGGCTGCCGCGAGCGATAATGGGATGCACAAGACGCGTCACGCCAATGTCCACCGAGTTTCTCTGCCGACAACACCAGGACAGAAATATCCGCGGACATACCTCAAGCATGTTGGAAGCAGGCTTGCTTCGCGCATACGTGTATGCTTCGAACATCTCTGCAGACAGTTTTTTGTACGATCAAACGCCTCAAACACTGTCTGCGTTGGCTGTCTTTTGTACGATGCAACGTGACTGTGGCTCAAAGGAATAACGTAAAAAAAAGGCATCCCTTCCTGTTACCGTCCTTATGGGGTGTGTGAAACAGTCTCCTAAAAGAATATCCGCGGAGATACTGGAAAAAAAACCCGTGCGGCACCTTTTTCGACACCTTTTTCAGTATCTGGAGCGCCGTCACACATCGCCGCATTTCTCCGCGGCGCATTTTTAGGTCGGACCCGGCTTCTTTCCTCTGTCACCGGAGGGGAAGAGGGGAGGGGGGGGGGGGGAGCTTTTTTTTATTTTACGCTTGTAACTAAACCAAGCTACTTTTAACTACTTTTAACGACTGCCAGGACGGGCTGCCCCGGCGAATGTCCGTCCACTTGCCAACTTCGACGAGCAAGAAGCAAACTTGAGCTAATCTTGGTACACTGACTGTGGTGTGCGCTGCACGTCACAACGCGCTGCATTTTTTTTTCGTTGCATTCGAAAATAAATACGGGAATATCCATTGGTGGATTCTTAGGGAAGGCGTTAGCATGACACCTGGGAAACGCCACACACGTTCCCCCTCTTTGGGAATCGCTCAACGCTGACCCCTTCACTTTTTCTGTTTTGGCTTTCTCCTTTGCTTCCTCTGTCTTTTGTTGCCCCTTTTTGGCCTCGGTACGGGGTCAGTTTTACCGCTTCCCAAAGAGGGACGTGTGTGGTGTTTCCCGAGGGTCATGCTAACGCATCCCTAAGAATCCATCAACGGATCTTCCTGTAATTATTTTCACCCCGTTTCTATACTCTGTCTGTCAGATTACGTTGACGCCCTTGTATACGAACATCCATAACATTCGTGCAAAGAGCCATATTCATATCACTCGTGGAGGGAACCCCATCCATCGTTTTCAACATATACGCATCACAGCCTAAGCACCGTTACGAAAACCCAAAGCGAAGAACAACCGGCGACGGCAGAGCGAGTAACTGAGCCAACACCTCCTAAATAAAAAAGCCTAAGTGCTGAATTTTTCCGTGTTTCTACGGAAGGCCATTGTAGGTCACAGATTAGAGGCAAGTGCTGCGTCAGCGGTCGGTTGGAACTCGTGTCCAGTCAGTGAGAACACGACTCCTTGCCGAACGCTGAGGCCGTAGTCGTGTCCAATGTTTGGACAACGGTGGCTTTCCTTAGAGACGCAGGAAAATTCAGCACTTAGGTTTTCTTATCTAGGAGGTGTTGACTCAGCACGCCTGCATTCCACTGTGCCGCGGCGCGTCCTTCTCTCTGGCTTCGCGCCAGCTGTGAGCGCAGAGGTTTCCCCAGGAATTGAAATTAGGCGGGGGTGTCTATATCTTTAGGGAGGGGGGGGGGGCATTGTGAATAGAGGAGTCGTTGCGAATTAAGGGGGTGCCTTCAGAAAACAAGGGGGGGGGTGTACACCCCTAGAGGGTGTGTAGGGAAATCACTGTGTGAGCGTGATTTGGCGAAAACGAAAAGGCTCTTTTTTACGAAAACCCGTAGGTGTCTGTCAGTTTGTCAGCGCCGGGAAGAGAGGGAGAGGTTGGCGCGTGCTGACGTCAGCGCTTCGGGCCCATGAGAGCGTCGCACGTGTCACCCTCTCTCCCTCCTTATCCCTCTCTTCCCGGTGCTGACAAACGGAAGACACCGCCGGGTTTTTGTCCAAACGAGCGCTCTAATGCTAACGCATTAAAAAACTTAACACATGAGTCAGCGTGAGGCACCTTTATTGAACTAAATCATCCAGTCTAAAAATTACTGTGGTTTGAGTATGAGTGCGTACGACGATAGAGCACACTGGCATAATGGCTTTATTTATCAGATAGCCCTGGGACACAATTGTAATCTGCGTAAGCATTTTCTACGTTTTTACGCGTCATTCTCTCACCACAGGCTTGAAATCATTTCGACTATGCTATAAGCGACCATTTCTCATGGAGGGCGCGTGGATATGATCCCCTACGAAGCCTTCAGTATAGTTACTATACATAGATCGGACGTGTTCCAGGGCTGCCTGATAGATGGCGCCAGTGTGTCTTCGCACAGTGTTGCTCTTTGTGTATGCGTCCTGCAACAACGGGCACATTGCAGACACGCAGTATGTAGCGTGATTAATCTTATAATACGGCTATAAACAGGGTGATTAAAATAAATATAAAAGAGCAATAAATAAATAACTAAAAGGACACAAGGACAATTGTAGAAGCATAATATTGTGAACCCTTTTCAAAATACCATCGAGCAACGTAAGCGGTCGCCATGTTTTGGGCACGAAGCGTGTGATTGGGTCCGAGTACTCGCCGAGCGCTGACGCAGCCTTCGGGTACAATACATTCTCAGAGTGCGTGATCGAGCAATGGCGGACTCGGAGAACTTACGCCGCAGCTACTAGATGGCGCTCTCTGTCCCCTGGGCGCCGCCATATTTGTTAATGTTGACGCCATGACGCAGTAGGGAGAGCTGCGCTTTTTGCGAGACTCCGTTTTGTTTAGAAACCTTCGCACATATCGTAGTGCGTAAGAACGTCAGAAATGCATAGTCACGGAGCTCTGAAAACAACGCCGATGCCAAAAGTGTCGTAAAAAAGCAAAAAAATTTTGTTTTATGTGCACGTACGCACGCCCGCGTTGTCAACCATGGCCTTGCAAGCATCGAGTGTCGATCTATTTTCTGTAAACGAAATGCTACGAAGCATTTCCTAACACAGCATTGATATACACGTTTCTATCGCACCTGCAACCGACGCAGTTGTCCATTAATTTTGTGGGGCAATTTCGGATCGCGTTGGGTTGAGGTGTAGTGCATGTGGACCATCAGCTGCATGCAGAAGGATGACAGATTTTCCCACTTCAAACGAGAAGGTATCCGGATGCTATCTTGCGTAAACACCTTGTCCGCCATTTTTATCACTCACTCGCATGATGTCGTGCAACATCTTGCAAGATCAATAAAAAAGAAACATTATTAACGGCCATATAAATCAGCTATATGGTCACTGCGTGGCGAGTCCCATGCGTCTTATTACCTCTTCGCAGTCAGACAGACTTGGGCATTGGCCGTTAATAAATGTGAACATAAGAAACCCCGTGTACTGTTGAACAGAACGCACAAATCGGTTCTTGAGCCGCTGTCAGATGTAATTTTACATAAAATCACGTTTTCATTCGAAATTTCCGCATGCACGCGATTGTATTGATAAAAAAAATTGCTTTTCCCGTGGCTCTTTTTATAATTCCAGAAATTAAAAAAAAAGTGTTTGTCTTCTTTTTTTTACCGTGTCGTTTTACGTATGAAGAATTTTTCTCGCTGTAAATTTGGTCAGAGTCGTGATTTTATAGTTCGTGTACTGACGTGATATACCACCTAAATTACTCCTTGTCACTAGTTCGGTACGTACAAGCGAAGGCAACGCCAGGCGAGGGGAGAGAGGGCATAGCTAACTGTGCTGCGCTGCGTATGTTCTGTACTGAGAACTTCGCGGAGCAGCACAGTACTGTACTGTGCTGGATTTGGGCTACTTGTACAACCAAGTAGCCCAAACCCAAGTCCAAGCTTTGAGAAAGGGCAAGCATTAGGAAGGCTGGGGCAAAAGGAAAGAAAGCTCCCCTCTAACGTTCCCAGTGCTCTTCCTTTCTTCATTTCCTTCCTCTCCCGTCTCGCCTTCCTAGTGCTCGCCCTTTCTCTCTTCGCCTTGCGTTGCCTGCGTCCGTTGCGATGCTGACCCACTAATGATGACGTTTAGAGCGAAATTTCGCGGGCCTTTTCTTCTAGGTCCGTATTGCCTCATCTCGTTTGTCTCGCACACAGCACCTGCTCATATAGCATTACCTCTCCGTTCTGGATGAAGTGGCAGGTGTAACACGAACAAACCCGCCTGCTCGGCCTTGGGGCCGCGATGGACTAACAAAGGCGTCATTCGCTCTCTGCCTCATTAAAGAAAAAAAATACGTGCACAGCGTATACGTTCACGAAACCGTGGCAAGCGTCAAACACGCCCAATGAATCAGCGTCTGTACACAATTGAGGGCCCGTACAAAGTCATTCTTCTACGTATGCCCACCAAATACCATTGTTTCTTTCCAACTTTGTAGGACTACGGAAGGCTGCATCAGCGAAATAATTAAATCATTAATAAACTATTATTAGAACTACTATTTTAAAAAAGCTAAACAGGGGTCACGCGAATAAATCACCCTGGGTGGCTAATGTAAAGAATTTGATATCACTCCCGATCGCGAAATCTTTTTGTGCCCGCGAAATGTCCCTGATACCGCGGCAGCATGCAAAAATTCGCGAAATCATTGAACCCGCAAAAATGAAGTCACTCACAGTATATGCCACTGCGTTGCGGGGCGTGTGTTTGTGTGGTGGGAAAGGGGTGGGGGGGGGGGGGGGCTATTAGGTGCACACAAAACCGATTTGATTAAAACGTACGTGGAACCCGGCATGTTTCCCGGGAAATAAAACCGACCAACAAAATTGATTCCAATTATTTTTTTCGTCAAGAATTAAAAAAACATCTGCCATTTTCTTCAACACGAAATCTACATGCATGGCTGCTCACAACATAGTTTTTCTCTCTCTGGAGATGGCTACTCAACAAAACTTGAACAAAGAAAATCCTGACATCTCTGATTACAAGGTGGATCGTACCTATGATTGTGTTTTCAGCAACGCCAGAGCAATGGCGGCAAGGGTCTCAGACCCTCAGACTAACCTTTAAAGTTACCTTCACGTGCAACATGCACTTGAAAGTAACATCGGCAAGCTTGCAATCGCGCGCGGTTGCTCACACTTTTGCAGCACACTGTCAAGGTGGGGCTCAGTGAGAGCCTGGTGAATGCCTGGTTCCACGACGGAAACAAACAACCCAAGTAGCACCCAATGTCGTGCGAACGTTCCCTGGGTGTTCTGAATGTTGAAGGAACGTTAAAACAGCATTCGGAACGTTCTAGGAACGTTCGTATGCGAACATTCCCTACAAAGTAAGCTGCTCAACATTCTAGGAACGTTCGTTGGCGAACATTCGTACGCACAATGTTCTCGGAACATTCGCCTTCGAACATTCATATGCGCAACGTTCTTTGAATGTTCGCTTGCCAACATTCCTAGAATATTTGCAGGTGAAGCCAACTTTACGGAGCTCTCACGCAGCCTGTGGTTCGAAACACCATCCACTATCTTTGTGCCAAAAATATGCAAATTAAGTGGAGTTTCTGGAAACTTAGCATAAGGGATCAGTTTTATCTTGTATGAGTCTACCGAGAAATGTGATATAAGGTGTAGGAGAAAAGCAGTGGTTTTCAAAACTTGATAATAAACTTGGCACTCACTGCGTATGTAGATGTGCAGTTTTGAATAGACCCGATTTTTATCATGTGAGGTTCAAAACTTTGAAAACGGCTATATCCTGCAGTCGAATGTGGGATGCCATGTGTATCTGTTCTTAAGCTCGGAGTGAGAAATCGGTTTTGTATGCAGCACCTTTCGAATGAAAGAACTTGACAAGTGTCAGATAGGAGTAAATTGTCGTTAGTACGTGCTTAGGCTAGTGTGCCAGGGAAGCGGGAATCTTGTTCCTGCGCCTTGTAAAATATCTTTCGATTAAAAATATTAATCGGCCTGTGAGGAGCTTTACCACATCCATATTTGTAGTATGGCTCATTGGTGCTGTGGCGAGATGTTTCGGTGGCGCCCACGTTTGGTTACCTTTTCGTGACGTCATTACCTTGTGAACAACAAGTTCGATGGTGTTTCGTGGAAGCCTGAAATCATAGCGCTCTCCGTCTAAATTGATTGAAGTTCTGACATTCCTCTTACTTCCGTCGATGATACGTCCTTTGCTGACGTCATAGTCTGCATTCGGCCAATTGTGGTTTTTCTTCTTTTCTTCAGAATAGATACCTGCAACTACCATAAGCATTATTCCATGAATGTTGATTTACTGTTCTGAGAATGTTCTGCAAACATTAGTCTGCTTTTCGAAACATTCTTAGAATGTTGTGAATGTTTATTCAATGTTCTTTCAACGTTCTCCAAACGTTTCGTGGAGAATGTTCCCCAGATGTGATGGATAAGTCTCTACGCTACGTTCTAAGAGCGTTCTGAGAACGTTCCCAGATACATTCGCAAACGTTCCGAGAACGTTGCAAATGTTCTTGCTAATGTTCTTGGAATGTTCTTAGAATGTTTTTGTGCTACTTGGGAAACAAACAAACCACACCCATCGCCGACATCACAAAAACAGTTTTTTTTTTCCGATGTGATGCAACTTTTGAAAGCAGTATCATAGGAATTTTTCAAAAGTCCGCTTACTCGAAAACTTGAAACCTTTAGAGGTGCTTGGAAAGGTGCCTTGAACCCTTTAAACTAACTTAAGTTCTTTTTTTCTTTTTTTTTTTAGCACGAGAAGTTAGGGAGACGAGAAATAAAGATGCAAATACTTGCAACGAAAAAAAAAAAACTGCTTCTTTGAAGGAGTTTGTGGGGTCGTTCATTCTTTACGAGTTCCTGCCTTCCGCAAAGCCTGCAGAGTGCTTCAAAAAGTTAAAAATTGTTATGGGCGATGAAGCCCCGACCCTCTCAATGATTGCCAAATGGTACAACCGTTTTCGAAGTGGTGACTTTTCTGTGGAGGACGCTTCCCGTGAAGGGAGTCCAAAAACTGCAACCCACGATGAAAATGTGTCGGCAGTGAAGGCAGCGGTTGAGGAAGATGATCGAGTTACGCTGAAAATATTGAAGGACCTAATTAATATAGATGCCACGCCAATTAAAAAAAATATTGATATACAATCTTGGTTACAGCAAAAAATTTGCCAAATGGGTTTCTCACCGAAGCAGTGCATGAAACCAGTCGTTCTCTCTGAGAAGAACATCGAGGGACATTTATTTTAAACCCGTCACGAAATTACGAGAATCTCTCAGGCAAACTTGATTTCAGTGACGCTTTCTCTCACCACCCGTTTGCTCACAGAGTAAAAAGTCTAATCAGAAACACATCCACTCAACTGCGAACTGCAAACTTATTATTACCATGCTGTTACTTTGGGTTCAAGCTTGTCACATGGCGCGGCATACAGTAATATTCGATGTCTCCACGGTTGACGCATTGTATATCCACTCAGAGGACATTCAGACCTGGTTGGGTCTTCCGTCTTGTTGGATATTCAGACTCGTTGGACATTCCGTCGACATTTTGTCTCGATTGATATTCCGTCTCGCCTGTCACGTGACTTTATTGGATCTTTCGACTCGTTCGATCTTCCCTCTCGATGGATATTCAGTCCGCAGGCGAAACTAAGTCTCAATTCATGGTTGAGCTGTGCTGTTTATACACCTGCAAATTGTATTGCAGCAATTAGGCTAAAATAATTTTCACTCCCAGTGATATATTTTTTATGCCAAATATGTTATTAATTGTGTCGCAGTTGAAAGCATAAAAATCAACTGCAGCAGAACTCAATGCATCAAATGAAATTAAAAAAAAACAATAAATCTTTTTCGGGCTATTGCTTCCTGTCATGCTTACTTTCATCAACACGGTCGGTCCTTGACAAATTTTTAACATTATGTTCTTCTTCGGCCGTTGTGAGTTGCAGGCTTTTTGCGTTGTGTCACTGTCTTCACAAAAAAAAAAAAAAAAATCTACAGCAATTTTTTAGCATTGACACAGCGATCTGAAAATAATTACAATATTTTATATTTAAACTTTTGGCGAGCAATTTTTCTTACAATATTTTGCCGCCAAGGAAGGCACAAGAGCACGCGTGTCGGTGCTCCTGCAAGAACGACGGTCGCTTCCCGCATTGCTTGGATAGAAAATGGCGTACCTTGCGATTCGCGCGATTACCAGCGACCTCCGCGCTTCCCCGTGCCCCGTTGTTCGGCAACACCATGAGTTGCAGAGTTAATTTTACGACAATGTGAAATGCGGGACATTTTGAAGATTTGGGAATTTCTTGCGGGACGCGGGACATGAGCACACGAGCCCTCAATGCGGGACAGTCCCGCGAGTCGCGGGGAAGGGTGGTCGCCCTAGATGCGCGTAAGCCAATATAATGAAACCGAAACGTTATACTCCACTACGTTCGTAGTCGACGGCAGAGTTGACGAGTTTCCATAGTACTCTTGTCTCTAAACAGGTTTCTGTTTTCGTTTCTACGCTGAAAGCGAAATCGGCGAAGATTTGCATAGAGCCGAAAACTTTGCAACTGTGATCTATTATTTTGCCTGTGTGCTGCCTACTTGCTTGCTCGTTGTGACGGCTGTGTCCTTTACTGAACGTTATACGCGGTCTCTGTATAACGACGCGGTTTCATACCTGATTATCGGTTGAATGTTGTGATCAACAAATTGAACCTATTGTTCCCACGGTGAACACAGCAACGTATTAATCCACCGAACGATTTTTCTCGTTTCAGATGAACAAGAACGAGTCCAGAAGAAAGTGTTTATGAACTGGATCAACAACTTCCTTTCACAGGTACTTTATTCGCTTTGCTTCGACCTTTTTCAACCTGCGGTTACCATATAGTCAGATGTCGGTTCCACTTTCCACTTTAGCAAAAAGAACGCTGGGAGGAGGCGACCTCCTCTCCAGCGCTCGCTCTGCTCAAACCGTGGAAAGGGTGCTAGAGAGAATTTCTCCTTCGAACTCTACAGATCTTCAAGCTCAAGAAGGCAGTAGTGTTTTCGTTGGTTTCGGTTTTGGCAGGACAAATTGCCAAACCATTGTCACGACTCTTGTACGAAAGGACTGTAATCACAAAAGGAACGCTTATAAAACTGGTTGAAAAGCTGTAGGAAAGCGTAACATGAAGCACAAAATTAATCTATTCACACAACAAAATTGAATAGAAATGCAAAACTTGTAAGCTAGGTGGCGGTGCATACCACACGCGACTACTGTCATTTACCACCTTTCTATCTATCGTATTTTCTCTAAAGAAAAGTTGGAGAAAAGTAAAAACAACAACAACAACAACAACAAACAATGCACGAAAGAGAAGGGCCGCGAGAAGGTGATTCCGTGAACCCGCTGAACTTGAAAGTGTGTCTCGCCGCCTCGCTCTGGGTGTACGACGGTACGGCCGACTGTTCAGCGTTCTGCACTCCACACTGACCGTGGAGACGTAACCCGATTCAAAACGCGATGTCCGCCAACCGTCGGTGAAAGTCGCCGCACCGCAGACGAAACACCGGGCTGGCTGTCTACCACCGTGGGCTGTACCAGCTGCACCTTGTTTCAGCGCTTTTGTGGAGAGCTGTGGGGAGGCATGGACGCGAGCTCGTCGCCTTACAAATCTGCTTGCTTGCGCTAGTACTTGTGAGAAAGAAGCCGCTTTGCCGTGATATTCAGGCTGTCACATTGGCCTTTGATAGTGCTGCTACAACTGTGAATAGCGCTGAGTCGCGTCGCTAGGGCGGCAACGTCGATCAATGTTTGCAGGATTATTAATATAACAGCAATCTTTGTATTAAAGAAAGAAAAGACGATTAACGTACCTGGAAGCTTACGAGGCGAAGCAGAAAGGCGAAAGCCCGTACACGCAGACGCATTGGCTTTAGATTCTCCCATTCAAAAGTCTGCCGTCTGCTGGAAGGAAATCCCTGAACAGTCGCGGACACGCAAACTAAAACTGCAACGTCACGGCGCACTATCCGCGTTTGGTTGGATTAGAAGACGATGGCCTCATCCGCCGAAAAAGTGATGCAGTGACGTTGCACTTTCGACGCAGTTTGATTGGCCTCGTGAACTCTCAGTGTTGGTGTGCAGAAAAAAGAATAAGATAGAAAAAAAAACTGCTAGGGTCATTAGCTATGGTTTTAACACTGTTAAGAAGACCGGTTGTCATGGCTTTCTCCTGCATTGTGAAGACTCCAAATGACAAAGCCCTCTTTGATTGGGTCCGCTCTTCTCACATGTCTTCTATTGCCATCTTCATATGTAATGACTAACACTTTCCACAGTGTCAGTTGTTCCCTATTGTACAGTCGTTCCTACCTTCTAACAGTGGGCAAGGCACGTGACTTTTCGAAAGGGGTTTAACTATCCTGTATTATTTCTAGCTTGTTAATGTACAAGGAGCAATAGCCTAGCCTATGCTCCGTTCATCCCTAAGCTAACAGTGCAGGGGAAGCTACATGCTCGTTGGACTAGTCATTAATGTCTCAATTCTTAATTAAGAAATCTTAATTTTTGTACTTCCACTCTTGCCCTAGCTTTGATGTTAACAACCTGTTGCTCGAAACAATACTTGCCATAACTAATTTTATTATTTCGAAGAAAAAAAATCTAATTTAATCCAGTGGCGGATCCAAGGAGGCCCGGGGCAGCCGCCCCCCCCCAAACTAGAGCGCCCCTCCTCCCCTTCGGAGGGCAATTTTACATGGGTGGACCCCCCGGTGCACACGAAAGAATGGGAAAGTAGTATCCTTACAAATTTTCTGCCCCCCCCCCCCCCCCCCAAACGGAGTTCTGGATCCGCCCTGATTTAATCAAAATACTTGTCCACTTTGTGTGTGAGTGGAAATCTTGAGCACATGCCTAAAATGTAATTATTTTCATATGGGCAGGGGTCATTTTTGTTAAAAACATATAATGATGTTGAGCTAGCACCTGTCTCGACAAAGCCGGAAGGAAGCCAGGGCAGTCATGCTAGAGTGTTAGTATTAAAAAGAAGGAAAAAAATGCCTGCAGGCTCTAAGTTATAAAAAAGTAGAACTTTTCTATTTTTAATTCTTAACCTATCTGATGTTGAAACTTCAAAAACACATGTCCTCCAATTACTGATGTGTAGGCGTAAACAATCGACTCCGAGGGTCAACAATATGTGGTTCACTAGGTTCACCTCGCAGTAAAATGAATTGCCTTGTATTACTGCTAGTTATGCTGCCAGCTAATTGAGTCCATTTCTTTGCTGCTTGACTGCACTGTCGTGGCTTATGCCAGGTTAGTGGAGGACCACCAGTTCTCGGAGTAATGTTTTTCTTGTACTGTCTTCTCCAGCGGAATCCTCCCTGAGGGTAGACGACGTCATTCAAGATTTGAGAGATGGCACCAAGCTCCTTGCTTTACTTGAGATCTTGTCGGGCCAAGTGCTGGTAAGAACTTTCTCTCATGTTTTCTCGGTCATCTGGCACATGTGCGAAGCATTTGCTGTTGGTAGAAACACTTTGCCTTAGCTGTTGCAATAATATTGTCATCTGGATTACAAGCCAAAGCTTACGTTTCTGTTGTATCTACTGTAAAATCCCGAGCAAGCGCCTACTGAACAGTTTGGTGATAATCATGTAAAACTAGGGGATGTGTCGCTTCTTAGGTCAAGAATATGTAAAGACAGGTCTTTTGTGTTTTTTATGTTACAAAATTTTGTGAAATAAAAATGCTCTGCTTTCTTTTTTTGTGTGTGTGTATTTATCATGCTATTATACATGCAAGATGCTTACTTTTGTATAGTGGCTGATACCTCTAAGATCACCGGGGGCAGTGTGGTTATTATGGGCATATGGAATCTAAATTTTTTCACTTGATCATTTGCTCAATTCTTTTTGGTCTTCTAACTTTTTTGCTTTGATGTTACTTTGAACTGAACACCTGAATCTTAGCAGTTATCTCTCTCCAGTTCCTCCTTCTTTTCACTGTTCTCTCACTCTTGTTCACCCTTCTCCTTTTCTGCTTCCCTCACACTTGTTCTTTTCCATGCTCACTGCTGTTTTTTACTTCATGTTTTTCCCCTTTTCTGTCTCTTTGTTTTATTGATAGCGTACATGTTTCCTCATGCCCCATTCTTTTGGCATGAGTGGAGCTTTTGTTTCTTGGTGAATGAAAACAAGGTGGAATTTACATGTGATTAAACAGACTGATTTGTTAATGCTGTGTGTAGACAAGGGTGGTACCATAATTAGACTTGCCACTCTCTCCTGTTGATGAGTCTGGGTAATTTAAAGAAGAGGAGCCCCATCAATGACTCGCTTTTAAATAGTACTTTATTGTACTTCCAATAGTATTAACCCAGGGTAAAACTGCTTTTTAGTGAAATAATATATTGAGTTAATTCATATTTTTATTTTACTTTACCATACAGTGTTACTCTGGTTGCCTGACTTTTGAGGAAGCATAATTCAACAAATTTTGAATATACTTGATGCACTTTTAATTAAAGAGAGATAAAGGCAAAACAGTTTGGCATCTGAATCATTTGTGCAGGGGCCAAATGTACTGGAGACTAAATAGGATTGACTGATTGATTGAACATGTATTATTAATTTAAAAAAACAAGTAAAGCGCGTACGACTCTCTCTAATCAATTGTCCACTGACATCGGAGAGAGAGGGGGTGGGGGGAATGGGGTCTGGATAGGTAGGGGTGCACTGGAAATGTCTCTGATCAGATGGAGTCCTGGATGTTTGCTTTCGCGACAAAGTCAAGAAGCGATGATGAAACATACTTTGTTCAGATTTGCTCCTAAACCATCTTGTTCGATGCCAGATTATATTTCAGTTACTGCACTAGTAACAGAGGTAGCATGCATATTGCCGCGCGCGCCCGCTGGCCAAGTGGGCAGCGCGCGCGTGGCCTAACGGTTATCGCGCCTGCCTCCCACGCGAAAGGCCGGGGTTCGATTCCTGGGAGCGTCGTGTGTTTTGTTTGTTCCTGCAATTTGGTATTGTCCCGGAGAAATTCGGGGAATCCTGTTGCTTGTTCGGGGGTCAGAATGTTCTACGCGTCGAGAGACCTTCGCCGCCGATTAATCCCAGAGCCACGCGATGCACGCCAAGGGTTCCGCGTGGCGAGCCGGGTCGGATTTCGCCTCAGCGTTCGATCCTAACGCCAGCTTCGCCGCTTTCGACGCCCGCGGCGCTCTGCTGTTCTCTTTTGTTTCCTTCTTTTATTTTTGGGCACAAGTTCACCCCATTAAACCTTTCAGTTTCCTCAGTTATTCCCTTCTTTGTCACCTGCAAGTCGATTCGTGACATTTTGGTGGAAGGTACGGGGTACCGCATGCCCCTGCCGCGTACCCCTCCGAGGGACTTCGCAGTGCGGGTCCGACGCCAGCTCCACAGAAGAACCAGCAGAAGAGCATCACTGGAGATCCGGTTCAGTCGTCGCACCCAAGGCCTACACCCCGGAATTCCGGACTTCTGCCGCCCAGAGACCAACCAGCCAGCGAGGCCGACGATGAACGACCAGCAATCGCGATCGCCGAAGCCGCTGCCGCCGTCATCTACCCTGCCCGATGCCATGCGAACCCCGCACGGCCTTCCATGGCGGGGCCCACGAGGACGTGGAGGACTGGCTTCTGCCTACGAACGTGTAGCACGCCATAATGGATGGACCACAGGCCAGCGCCTCCAGCCTCACTACTCCTTGGAGGGTGCAGCGGGCAGTGGTTCGAGAACCCACCGAGGCATGCGCTTGCGTCGTGGGACACCTGTATCGCCGGCCTGAAGGAGACGTTCACGAACCCAGACACGACGACTGGCGAGCCGGAAGACCTCCCTGCAAGTACGAACTCAGGACCCAGCCAAGCTTGATCACCCAGCTTCGTTGAAGACGTCCTCCGTCCTGAGCAGCCGTGCCGACCTCCCAGTCCACCGAGGAAAAGAAGCTGCGCGTCCTGAGTCGGAAGGAGGAGTGAGGAGTGACATCTTCGGTGGCCTTGTTCGCAACCCACCAACTACTGTCGATGAATTCGTTGCCGAGCCAGCTAGCGTCGAGCGGGCCCTGTCCATCCGGGCCAGCCACTACAACCGACTCGCCGGCTACGCCATGCGCAACGCCGACGCTGACATCACTTCCCGATTTGGCCAGGGGCGGCCCCAGCGCGTGACGATCTTCGTGCGATTATCCGCTGACATCGTCCCGGGAGGAGTTCAGGGAAAGCTGCTGCCTGCCCGCCAGCCAACCGGCTTCGCTGTCCATAGCCGAAGCTGTCGCGCAGAAGAAGTTCAGCCGGGCAATCCAGCCGGAGGCTCCTGCCACCGTAGCAGCACCAGGGAGCCCGCTGTCACCTATGCCGCCAATGGTCCGGCCAGCCCCATCATCCCCGCGTCCGTTGCGTGGTGACTCCCCGACGTAGAACCTCCAGCGCCGCGAGTATTCCCGACGCCAGGGCCGATCGGCGCCTGCGTCGCCCAGAACCAGCTGCGCCAAGGAAGACCGACGTGTGGAGGACGGCCGACCGGCGCCCGCTGTGTTACCACTGCGGAAGCTGATCATCATGTGCCGCCGATGCCCATACCGACGACTCGGGCTGCGTGGGTTCCACCCGAACGATCCGCGCCCCCGTTTTGGTGAACGCCCTCGGGAAATCGGCAGTACCTGCGACGACCCCAGTCCCCCGAGCCTGCGTCCCGCCGAGAGTTCCGGTCGCCGTCGCCACGGCGTCCAGCGTCGCCGATGACCGACCCCGGCGTGTGCCTGTCGCCCCTCGCTCTAGCCGGGGGAAACTGGCGCGGCAGCCCCTGGAGGTGGAGTTGCCGAAGACGACCCGACGCCAAGATCCTCCACGGCGTCGGAGGCCCCACTCGGGCAGCTACCAGAGACCCGGGAGCGACGCCCCTGCAACGGTGTCCAATAACCTAGCGTCGTCATCGGCGGCACGACGCATCAGCACTCGTGGACACCGGAACCGAATTACTCAGTCTTGAGTGGGAGGCTCTCCGCCGCCTTCGCAAAGTCACGACGCCGTGGAATGGACCTCCATCCAGAACCGCCGGAGAGGCACCTCCATCACGCCGGTTGGGAGATGCACTGCTCGCGTCGAGATCCATGGTGAGACGTGCCCTGTCAAGTTCGTCGTTCTGCAAGACTGTTCGAGGGACGTTATCCTCGGCATGGACTTTCTCTGCGAGTATGGCGCCGTCATCGACCTCGGAGCAAGCCGGCTGGCGCTTCCGAAAACCTGCTCCACCACCGGAGGAGCCCAGCGACGTCATCCGCGGTACGAGTCTCGCACAACCACGTGGACCTGCCACCGCGGTCCAAGTGTTTTCGTACCCGTCGGGGTTGATGAGACTTTCTGCGGCGACGTTTTGCTCGAGGAAGCCTCCAGTTGCTTCTAGGAAGAGGGATCGGCATCGCAAGAGGCGTCGCGGAGCTCCAAGATGGACACGCTGTCGCGCTAGTAACGAACTTCCGACAGGAGGCCCAGCACCTTGCGAAGGCACCGCCGTGGGTCACGCGAGGAACTCCCGGACTCAGCCGCAATGCGAGGAATATCAGAAGACCTCCCTCCATGGCCACCCAAGATAACGCCGCCTTCGCAGTTGACATCGACCCCACCCTGCCCACCCCACAACGACGAAAACTCAATGACCTTCTCGCCGAGTTCAATGAGTGCTTCTCCACGTCGTCAAAAGTGCATCAAACGACCGTTGCGAAACACCGAATCGTCACTGAAGACAACGCGCTTCCTGTTCATCGGTCACCGTACCGTGTCTCTGTGAAGGAGAGACGTCATCCAGAAGCAGGTCAGAAATGCTCGATGGCGACATTGTCCAACCCTCAAGCAGCCCGTGGGCTTCACCGGTAGTCCTTGTGAAAGAAAGACGGGACTCTTCGGTTTCTGCGTGGACTATCGTCGACTGAACGCTGTAACAAAAAAGGACGTCTACCCGCTGCCACGCATCGACGACATCCTGGACCGGCTGCGCAGCCGCCGATACTTCTCGTCGATGGACCTGAAGAGTGGGTACTGGCAGATCGAGGTCGACGAACGAGATCGTGAAAAAGACTGCCTTCGTCACGCCGGACGGGCTGTACGAATTTAAGTGATGCCGTTCGGACTATGCACAGCACCGGCGACGTTCCAGCATGTCAGGACACCGTTCTTTCCGGCTTGAAATGGCAAGATTGTCTCGTCTATCTCGACGACGTCGTGGTATTCGCCAACAGCTCGACGAGCACCTCGAACGTTTGCGAGCCGTGCTACAGGCTATCAGAATGCCGGACTGACACTGAAGCCGTCAAAATGTCGGTTCGCTTACGGTGAGCTCAAATTCCTGGGCCATGTCGTGAGTGCTCAAGGTGTAAGTCCTGACCCTGCAAAGACATCCGCTGTCGCCGAGTTTCGAAGCCATCAGACAAAGAAAGCCGTACGAAGATTTCTTGGGCTGTGCGCATACTACAGACGTTTCGTTCGCGATTTCGCCAAAATTTCTTCACCGCTCACGCATCTGACGAAGGACGACGTGAACTTCCAGTGGGGGAGGAGCAGAACAAGCATTCAACGGACCCAAAAGAGCTCCAGTCGCCCTATCCTCGGACACTTCGATCCATCAGCGGAAACGGAGAGTTCCCACACAGACGCCAGCGACGCCGGGCTAGGTGCCGGTGCTCAGTCCAAAGACAAGACGGAGCAGAAGGGTGATCGCTTACGCAAGCCGGGCGCTGTCCAAGGCAGAAAAGTTACTCAACAACCGACAAGGAATGTCTCGCTGTCATCTGGGCGTTAACCAAGTTCCGTCCATACCTGCTCTGAGGATCCCGTTCCGCGTTGTCACGGACCACCACGCTCTCTGTTGGCTCTCAACCTCAGAGACCCGTCGAGGACGCCTCGCTCGCTGGAGCCTTAGACTGCAAGAATTCGACGTGACCATTGTGCACAAGTCTGGCGCAAGCATAATGACGCCGATTGTTTGTCAGGGGCCCCAGTCGAATCTCGCTCCCGACACCACCGACGGACGATGATGACCCCGTTTTCTTGGGCAATCGCAGATACCGACATGGGAGCACTTCAGCGAGACGACCCCGAACCCGCTCTGTGATTGACCACCTCGAAGGTCGAGAGTTCAGTTCGAGTCTTGGCCCCGAGACTTGCCAAGCTTCGTTCTGCGGCGAGGCGTGCTCTTCAAGAAGAGACCGGAGCACGGTAACTCTACCTGGCTGCTCGTTGTTCCGGCCGGACCTCGACAAGAAATCTTTCAAGCATGCCACTGACGACCCGGCGGCTGGACACCTTGGCTACAGCAGGACGCTCGCCGGATTCGTGGGAAGTATTACTGGCCGAGACTCCCGAAAACAGTCCACCTGTACACACGGTCGTGCCATGAGTGCCAACGACGTAGAGGCCCTCCAACGAAGCCAGCAGGGCTCCTGCAGCCGATCCCAGCACCGACTACGCCCTTCAGCAGGTCGGAATGGTTCCACCCGGAGCGTTCCGCAACGTCGACGCAAGGAAATCGGTGGATCATCGTCGCGACCGATTATCTTACAGATACGCCGAGGCAAAGCTTTGCCATCGGGAACAGCGGTAGAAGTCGCCAAGTTTTTGTCGAGTCTATTCTCCTTCGACACGGCGCACCTGAAGTTGCTGATCACAGATCGCGGGTCGTCTTTCGCACAGCTGACTCAGAGGTTCTTCCGGCTCAGTCATACCAGCCATCGCCGAACAACTGCTTATCATCCGCAGACCAACGGGCTAACGGGAGCTGGCTCAACAAGACGATCGCCGACATGATCTCCATGTACGTCGACGTAGAGCACAAGACATGGGATGAGGTGTTGCCGTACGTCGCGTTTGCGTACAGCACAGCGGTGCAAGAAACCACGAGATGACACCGTTCCAACTGGTACACGGCCGGACGGTTACCGCAATGCCCGACGCCATGCTGCCTCTCACGTGCCTGCCGACGATGGCATCGACGATGCTCAACTGATCTCGCAACGCGCCGAAGAAGCTGCCAACTGGCAAGAATCAAGATTCATGACCAACAGCGAGTCGACGCACGCCGCTATAGCCTTCGTCGTCGGGACGTCCACTTTCAACCCGGAGACCAGGTGTGGTGTGGACACCGATCCGCTGCCGTGGCCTGAGCGAGAAACTCCTAAAGCGCTACTGGACCCTACAAAGCGCTTCGTCGACTAGGGATCTGAACTACAGGTGATGCCCGACAGAACACGGACTTCATCACGCCGCCCTCCACGACCAGAAGTCGTCCACGTCGTGCGCATGAAGCCGTACTACGCTCGATAGGACTATGAACCTTATGTGTTCCAAATGCCTCTTTAGTTTACTGTTATTTTTGTTTGCTTTGTTTTGTTTTGTGCTGCATCGGGGCGATGCACTTTTAAAGGGGGAGTAATGCCGCGCGCGCCGCTGGCCAAGTGGGCAGCGCGCGCGTGGCCTAACGGTTATCGCGCCTGCCTCCCACGCGAAAGGCCAGGGTTCGATTCCTGGGAGCGTCGTGTATTTTGTTTATTCCTGCAATTTGGTGTTCCGGAAAATTCGAGAATCCTGTTGCTTGTTCGAGGTCAGAATGTTCTACGCGTCGAACCTTCTACGCCGATTATTCCCGAAGCCCGCGCGTGTACATAAGGGGTTTCGCGTGGCGAGCCAGGGTCAGTTTCGCCTCAGCGTTCGATCCTGCTGCTTCGCCGCTTTCGACGCCCGCGACGCTCTGCTGTTCTCTTTTGTTTCCTTCTTTATTTTTGGGCACAAGTTCGCCCCCATTAAACCTTTCAGTTTCCTCAGTTATTCCTTCTTTGTCACCTCGTCATTCGTGACATGCATATATGGTTCAGGGACATAGAGATATTGATTACTGAAGTATAATTTGCCCGAAAGGAAGAGTACCCTCATGTTGGTCACACACATTTAATTTCATTTAACTACTTTGGAAGCACCCATTTGGATGCTTCACATAATGGTTAATATTGTGAAATTATTAAATAAATCTCGGAAATCATTGAAACAAAATGCTAATGACTGTCTAAACTAGATATGTGGACACTAAAGTTATAAAGCACAACATGAAAGGAACACAAAGCAAGACATAAAAAGTAAGACAATACCCCACCCCTTAGTACTTAGTTGTATATATGACAAAATGACAGTATTATTTGTGAGAGGTAAATAGAAGGAACATGAAGTGGAGGCTATAGAAATAGAAAATGTGCATACGTAAGCAAAACTATCCAACTCCGGGCAGAATATGTCTGCAGGTTGCAAACACAGGCGAGCATAAGACAAAGTGCGCTCGCACGCAGTATTCATTAGTTTTGCTTCCCCGACGCCATTTAGAAACCGTCGTCCTTGTTTCTTTTCTGCTTGTTTCAGCCGAGGGAACGGGCTCGCATTCTGCGCCGCCCCCACTTTCTCAGCAACGTCAACACCGTCCTCAGGTTCCTGGAGCAGAGACGGGTGAGCGGGCATTCTCATTGGCCAGAGTCTGTGAGGAGCTGAAAGTGACTGTGACATCACAAGAGCTAGCATCTTCCTTTTGTTCCTGAGCCCTATTTTTCTGCGGCCAGCCCTGGAGTAATTGGAGTATCATGAGGGTCCTTTGTTGTTGAGTGAGAAAAGGGTTGTGTCTGATCTTTGCATCCCAGATATGAAAAGACAGTGAGTTTCCTATTTTTTTCCTCACTCACCACAGTCTCACACCACATCATGATTATCCCAGAAATATTTTCCAAAAATGAAGTGTCCAGAAACTAAAAAAATGGCAGCCCCTCAGCCCCTTAAATTTATCAAAGACTATAAACATACATATTGGTTAATTTCTATTAGTGATCTTGCTGGAGCTGCCTAGTTCCAGCTGGGATAACAAGAATATGAATCTTCGGTTGCTTAAATCATTCTTGCATAGTAGTAAAAAATAAAAAAAAAAATCCCCCAAAAGTTTTGAATCTAGGATTATGGCATTGAAAAAGTTCCCTGAATTTCAGTTTACAAAGTGAAAGCCGGTTTTTACTTCTTGAATTTCGTGAGATCTTAATATCCAAAGACAGGAATCCCCGGGCATCATTCTTTGTGATACAGTCGGGTAATTCAATCACAATGTGATTGACTGCCCAACTGTATTACACTCAGTTTTATTTTTCCTAAACCTTTTGTTGTTGATTTTGTCCTCCACATTTCCTAAGAAAATGCCTTAGATGAACGGTGCATGTAAAGCATTCACAATTTGTTATAGTTACAAATGATGAAAGTATGCACATTTTGATTATTGTGGAAAAGAAACTGGCATCATTTAGGACAAAGCCATCTGTGCCCCACATGTTTATTGGCCATTACAGTGACTGAGGATTTGCTGCAGCTTGCTGACCTTGCACCAAAAATGTGGAAGTTTAGTGCTTGCCCCTAACAGCTTATTGTGGTGCACATGACTGTTGCAGATCAAGTTGGTCAACATTAATGCCACGGATGTGGTCGACGGAAAGCCTGCCATTCTTCTGGGTCTTATCTGGACCATTATTCTGCACTTCCAAGTGAGTGTTTTGTCAGAAAGACATCACTTCATTAAATGTGAATTGTTCTTTCAGACGTCATGTCGTATGTATATCTACGTTTGGTAGTCGCTTAAATTATTACTTTTTCTAACTATCCTTAGTGCACCTATGCAGCCTGGGAATGCATCTTAGTTTAGCATTTTATAAACTTTAGAACTACCTTTCTCGTGGCTTGGGTAAAATGGCCATGTCATGCATGAGCTTTAAAGGAGTTAGCTCAAGCTTGTTTTGTTTTTTTACTACTATGTACCTATTTCTGGAATATTCTGGCATGCTTCTTCAGGCCTGCATCCGAGGGCGATAAAGTAGCTTAGTCGACAGCACCATATTCCAGATGAGAAATTTCGGAATGGATTCCTTTTTGGCTTTGTTCCTGCATGAGAATTAGGAATCGCATGCCAAGGCTTGCTTTTCCGCCCACAAAACTTTTTGTCTCTGTTGTTGCAGTATTCTTGTAGGAACATAACTTATTCATACAGAAACGTCTGTGAAAGATAAAGGATGTTTCCAAATGTGGAATCACTGTCCAGCGACAATGGCTCCTTGGTTGAACACCAGAATCATTCAGCGCACAGTCCCGTCAGACAGAACATACAGCGTGCCCACGAATCCAGACGAAGCCTTTAAAGTGACCGCATAAATCGGCTTGGTAACGTATCGTGCTACGATATACTACAGAGGTGCCCGAAGGTGGTAGAAGCATTGCATAAAAGTTTCAAAGAACAAACTTATCTTAATAAAAATTAAAAAAATGATAACTGATTTTTCCTACCTACGGCGCCCGTCTAATATCCACGCGCCCTCTGACTGGCGAAACAACCAACAGATGGTGGCAGCGGCCCCAGTGCGAGCTCACCACCTGGTCTCGCCAAAAGCAGACGACATGTGGCTGAAATTACTTGACGAACCATCCGTTTTATTTGTTTTGGTGTCCAGTTAATCTGTTCCACTGAGCGCGTGCCATTTTTGATTAAACATTTGAGGACGCCTAAACACTTCTTATGAGTTGTGAATGCAAAAGCATGAATGTCGTTCTTCCGCTCCCTTAGTTTGTCTGCGGCGTAGTGGCGTGGATGGCCACATTTCGCAGCTGCCGAGGTAGCGGCCGACGGCTGAGCGCGCTCTCTTGTGAAGTGGCCGCGCCGCGCTGAGCTCGGCCATGCAGCCTCTCCGGAGTTTGCCCAAGCGGGCTGTGCGGCCAGGCCCGCACCTCTTACTGGCGGCCAGATCGCTGCGTGCGCTGCGCCGCCATGAAGTGGGCTTCTCTGGTGGCGTTTTTTTTAATACGCCACGCGAGAGCCAATTGGTGCCTCGTTCCTTGATGACGCGTGCCAGCCAATGGGAGCCTATCCATCAGATTTCTGCTACAGACGGCAGGCTTCGCTCCATTTGGACAGGGGAAGGTGCCGTTAGGCGCGGCTTCATAGCTGATAACGTCGGTTCGCTCCATGAAACAGTTAATGCTTTCACATTAAAAAACATTGACTGCATTTGGCACGACTGGGCGGTAAGCTTGCGCCTGGGCCGCCGCCGTTATCTGTCGGTCGTTGCGCCAGTCAGAGGTCGCATAGATATTAGATGGGCGCCGTAGGTGGGGAAAGTCACGGTATAGTTTTTTTACCTTTTATTCAGGTAAGTTTGTTCCTTGAAATTGTCATGCGACGCTTCCACCAGCTTTGGGCACCTCTGTGAGAAGCATGTAGGTCACTTTAAAGGCTCCATTCGAATTCGTGGGCAAGCTGTACATCAAAGATGATGCGCATGTTTCTTGGGATTAATTTTTGCTTTTTTCCTTACACATTTGCATAGGCCATTTTTGAAAAATCAGATCCTCTAGTACTGGTGACAATAGGCTCTTACATGAAACTATCTAATATGAGAGGCATAAACATCATGTGTGACAAGTACAGCTATATTTTACACTAGTCCGTTAAAGCTGCAATTCATCTAAAAATTTCCGTGCAACACTGCGAGAGAGGTGGGTGCTAGCACATGGGCCTTGAAAGGGGCTTTCCCCATGCTAGTGCTCGGGACAGTGCAGCAGGATACACGACTACGCTCTGATGCTTCTACTCTTACAACCTGTGAAACGTGGAAAAAAAAATTTTTCACTGAAGTGCTTTTGGTTAAACTTTTTCTGGAGGACCCTCTTTCCCTGTTCATCAGCATGCACTGCAGAGAAGTAGCCATTTAAGAATATCAGTTTTGCGCCAAGCGTCTCAGGTCATATTGAATGCTGGCATGACCTAGCCTTTAGAGGGACCATAAAGGCAATTTCAATATTTCTTAAAAGAAGGTGTTTTCAGATACATTGGGGTCCTAGCATGCTACTAAATTTTTTCTGGAACTCTGTGACTCACATTTCTGTACCTGCAAATAAATTTGCTATACTGAAACAAGCATTCGGATTTTTTTTTTCATTTTCTGCCTCTGGAAAGGGGAAGTGACGTTGAGGAGCACTGTTGGTTTTCGGTAGGATTTAATGAACGCTCAGCGCGGTTCCCGTGGTTTGCTATAGTGCACGGCGGTTTTTGAAGGAGCGGCCATATTAGTTGTTGGGCTCATCAATGTGAAAGAAATGGACGTCAACGCCGCACTTGCAAACAAGTTTAAGCTCCTGCTCGGCGACCTCATGCAGACGAAATGAGAGATGCTTCTCAGAACGCGAAACTCTGGATTGGCACTTTACAAGGGCGCCCCAGACTTTTCATGCTTTGACGTCACGCAGCGCACTTTAGTTCACGTTTCTGTCGCCGTCTCAGAAGGGTCTTGGGCATCGTTCCCGTTGCAATTGTTACCACAACTGTTTAATTGATTGGTGCCACACCCAAACGTCTGTTCGGGCTAGAACTTTGTCAACGGTTTCAGATGTGACTTACGGCAATTTCAATTGTCAAATAAATCTTCCAAATTGCCTTCACGGTTCTTTTAACATTTATCCGAATGGGTCACCTCTGACTATCTTTCGGCATGAGTGTAGTCGCTGTTAGATTTGCTTGTTGCGGTAGTTAGATTTGCTTGTTGCGGTAGCAGTTGTGCAGTGACTTGATGCATGGCAGTTCCCTGCGAAGCTGCCAGCCGCAGAATTTTCCAAGGATGCACACTTTCCTCAATTGCTTTTTGCCCTCTTTTTGCTTGCTGCATGTTCCAGGAACCACGTAAGCGACTGAACCACAACCCTAGAAATTTGGGAGGGACTCTGTACATTTTGTTACATAGAGGAGTCTGGGAGAGAGAAAAAAGAAAAGAATCAACCATCAAATTACAGGGCAGGAAATCGATGGTGGAGGCAAATTTGTTTCCCCGATAAATTTAGCAGGGAAACAAAACAAAACCTGTGCATCACGTGACCTGTTACATAAAGAAATTACAGGGCAGCAAAGTGATGGTTGAGGCCAACTTTGTAGAAACTATAGTGGTGATTATCTATGAATGTGATAGCATTTATTGTTGCACACACGGGAAGGTGTTGTTTGGTTCCCTGCTAAATTTAGTGGGGAATCGGAATTGGTGCATAGGTCACGTGAGTAAATTTTCTGCTAGATTTAGTAGGGAACCTTAAAATTGGTGCATAGGTTGTGCCGTAAATTTTCCTCTAAATTTAGCGGGGAAACCAAATTTGTGCATAGGTCACGTGTCGTAAATTTTCTGTTAAATGTAGCAGGAAAACTGAATATGTGCATTGGTCGAATGACGTAAATTTTCCGCCAAATTTAGCGGGAAACCGAATTGGTGCATAGGTCATGTGACTTAAATTTCCCCCTAAATATAGTGGGGAAACTGAGTTGGTGCATACGTCATGTGACTTAAATTTTCCGTTAAATTTAGGGAGGAAACTAAATTGGTGCATTGGTCACGTGATGTAAATTTTCCTCTACATTTAGCAGGGAAACCGAATCGGTGCATAGGTCACGTGACATAAATTTTCTGCTAAATTTAGCTTGAACCTTAAAATTGGTGCATAGGTCGTGGCATAATGAATTTTCCTCTAAAGTTAGCGGGAAACCAAATTTGTGCATAGGTCACGTGACACAAATTTTCCGCTAAATTTAGTGGGGAAACTGAATGGGTGCATAGGTCACGTGATGTAAATTTTCCGCTAGATTTAGCGGGGAAACCAAATCAATGCATAGGTTACGTGACAAATTTTCCGTTAAATTTAGCGAGGAAACTAAATTGGTGCATTGGTCACGTGATGTAAATTTTCCTCTAAATTTAGCAGGGAAACCGAATTGGTGCATAGGTCACGTGACATAAATTTTCCCCTAAATTTAGTGGTGAAACTGAATTGGTGCATAGGTCGTGACATAAATTTTCCCCTAAATTTAGTGGGGAAACTGAATTGGTGCATAGGTCGTGTGACTTAAATTTTCCCCTAAATTTAGCAAGGAAACCGAATTGGTGCATAGGTCACGTGACACAAATTTTCCGCTAAATTTAGTGGGGAAACCGAATGGGTGCATAGGTCACGTGATGTAAATTTTCCCTAAATTTAGTCGGGAAACTGAATTGGTGCGTAGGTCATGTGACAAATTTGCCCCTAAATTTAGCGGGGAAACTGAATTGGTGCATAGGTCGTGTGACGTAAATTTCCCCCTAAATTTAGTGGGGAAACTGGAATTGGTGCATAGGTCATGTGACTTAAATTTTCCCTAAATTTAGCGGGGAAACTGAATTGGTGCATAGGTCATGTGACTTAAATGTTCCCCTAAATTTAGTCGGGAAACTGAATTGGTGCGTAGGTCGTGTGACTTAAATTTGCCCCTAAATTTAGCGGGGAAACTGAATTGGTGCATAGGTCGTGTGACGTAAATTTTCCCCTAAATTTAGCGGGGAAACTGAATTGGTGCATAGGTCGTATGACGTAAATTTCCCCTAAATTTAGGGGGGAAACTGAATTGGTGCATAGGTCGTGTGACTTAAATTTTTCCCTAAATTTAGCGGGGAAACTGAATTGGTGCATAGGTCATGTGACTTAAATTTTCCCCTAAATTTAGTGGGGAAACTGAATTGGTGCATAGGTCGTGTGACTTAAATTTTTCCCTAAATTTAGCGAGGAAACTGAATTGGTGCATAGGTCACGTGACGTAAATTTCCCCCTAAATTTAGTGGGGAAACTGAATTGGTGCATAGGTCGTGTGACTTAAATTTTCCCCTAAATTTAGCGGGGAAACTGAATTGGTGCATAGGTCATGTGACGTAAATTTCCCCCTAAATTTAGTCGGGAAACTGAATTGGTGCATAGGTCGTGTGACTTAAATTTGCCCCTAAATTTAGCGGGGAAACTGAATTGGTGCATAGTTCGTGTGACTTAAATTTTCCCCTAAATTTAGCGGGGAAACTGAATTGGTGCATAGGTCGTGTGACGTAAATTTCCCCCTAAATTTAGCGGGGAAACTGAATTGGTGCATAGGTCGTGTGACTTAAATTTTTCCCTAAATTTAGCGGGGAAACTGAATTGGTGCATAGGTCATGTGACTTAAATTTCCCCTAAATTTAGTGGGGAAACTGAATTGGTGCATAGGTCGTGTGACTTAAATTTTCCCCTAAATTTAGTGGGGAAACTGAATTGGTGCATAGGTCATGTGACTTAAATTTTCCCCTAAATTTAGTGGGGAAACTGAATTGGTGCATAGGTCGTGTGACTGTAAATTTTCCTCTACATTTAGCGGGGAAACCGAATTGGTGCATAGGTCACGTGACGTAAATTTCCCGCATAAATTGAGTGGGGAAACTGAATTGGTGCATAGGTCACGTGACGTAAATTTTCCCCTAAATTTAGCGGGGAAACCGAATCGGTGCATAGGTCACGTGACTTAAATTTTCCGCTAAATTTAGCGAGGAAACTAAATTGGTGCATAGGTCATGTGATGTAAATTTTCCCCTAAATTTAGCAGGGAAACCGAATCGGTGCATAGGTCACGTGACTAAATTTTCCCCTAAATTTAGTGGGGAAACTGAATTGGTGCATAGGTCGTGTGACGTAAATTTTCCCCTACAATTTAGCGGGGAAACCGAAATTTGGTGCATAGGTCACGTGATCGTAAATTTTCCCCATAAAGTGGAGCGGGGAAACTGAATTGGTGCATAGGTCATGTGACTTAAATTTGTCCCCTAAATTTAGCGGGGAAACCAAATCTGTGCATAGGTCACGTGACGGAAATTTTCCCATAAATTTAGTGGGGAAACTGAATTGGTGCATAGGTCGCGTGACGTAAATTTTCCGCTAAATTTAGCGGGGAAACTATTCAAAGCCAGGAAATACGCATACCGAAAACCTCGAGTAGTAGCTTGATAATGCTGTCGCATTGAAAAAATCTCACGCCGCACGTTCGGTGCAGATTGAAGAGCACACACGGCTGCTGGCGGGCTCGCCGGCCGGCTGGGAAGACGCCGGGTCGGACGTTGCAGCGGCCGAGCAGAACGTGCTGGTGCAGGCCTCGCCCAAGAGACCCACCCCCATCGAGCGCTGGCGCGGTGGTGCTCGCAAGGCCCTGCTACACTGGGTCAAGAACAGCATCAACCAGTGAGTGACTGCTCTCTCCCTTAGCCAAAGTGACTGACAAGGTGAGAACGGCAGGGAGGAGTTTCGGCCGTCCCGCTTCCGGTGCGAGCTTCCTACCTTCGACGGTGCTTCGGCGTCTCGTGCGCCGAAGCATGGCGGAAGGCACGGAGCACGTTCTTGGGGGCCGGGAACTGGGCAGACACGCCCGGCTGTTCTCACTCTGTCGGGGACCGTAGGAAACGTCGGGCCGGTCGGACGGGTGTTCGTACGGCGAGGGTTCGGTCCGCTTATGGGCCGCCGCCGCGAGGGGTTGTAATTTGGCGCGTGCGGTACGACCACTGATCTGCCATCCTTAATGTTTGTGGTGCACGGCGATTGCTGCGCCATCTGTCTGACGGCGCCGATCAGAACTGTTTCGGCCCTGGAACGGTTTCGATCGACGTATAAGTGGACTGAAGGTTTTGTAGTATCTGTGGGATCAGATCTGCACACTGTCTGCGAGGAATGGTTGCTCGTAACATTGTCGGAAATGTTTCGAGCACGTGGAGAAAGAAAGAGGCGTAGAGTGTAAGCAGGTCGGAAGCGTTCTGGGGCTCTCGACAGATAGCGCCAGTGCATTCTTTCGTCATGAGCGATTACAAGCGGTTGCGGCGCAGTGGATCACACTCAAATGCAAATGTTTGAACCAGCCTTTACACAAATGCATGCTGCTGGAACGCACACCCATATTGAAACCAACAGGAGTTGAAAATGAGTCACAATCTTTGAGTCTACACCTTTAGCTTTCCTTCCACATGGTTCTAACATAGCCTAACCTAACCTCAGGGGTTGAACGTAAACCTTTCGGTGGACGTCCACCTGGTTTAAAGCGGACAACGGTTGCTTTAACAAAGCCAACAACACCGGGCAATTAGCAAGACGACAAAAGAACAAAAACAGTCACCCGTGAACAAGGGGCCGAACTGGCCTTGAAACGTCGGGCTCCGTATTATTTTTTGGTTAGAGTTTTCCTTTCATTCATCCTCAGGGGTGGATGCAGGTGTTTCCAGAAGTGTGGAGGAGGGGGAGGCCAGCATTCTAGTTGTTGAGGAACTCCCCCCTCATTTCCTCCTCCCCCCTTCCCCCGAGAACTTTCGAATTGGGCCTCGTATTTCTATTTTTATAAAAAAAAAAACTGTTGCAACTCTATAGTGAAACAATTTTTTTGTAATGTCCTGATATGCCATTTCAACACCTAACATGAAAAAGAGTTTTTTTTTCAGGCGTGTCAGAGGCTTTTTAATACAATTCAATTTTAGTCAGATTGAAACTGTCTACCTTATTTAATGGAAGGTGTCTTTGGGACATTCTACACTCACTTTCATTAACTCTTACATTCTTGTCAGCACAAATCCTAGAAATGCCAAAATGCTTTATTTCGACCTTTATTGCGACTCTTCATCAGTTTCGCTAATCCCACACGTACTTGACTTGCAGCTTCATAACATAGATATTTCTCGTGCAGATTTGTGCCCATAGGAACCAGAAGTTATATGCAGTGTTAACAGATTTGTTTTAGACGTTTGTGAGCTTTACCACGTGAATTTCCACGTTTTTCGGCGAACGCAAGATAAATAAGCATCGATTGATTGATCAATTGGAAAGCACTGAGCGTGCCGTGCGGTTCCGTGCAGGCGCTTTGGTGTCCAGGTGAACGACTTTGGGCCGAGTTGGCGGGATGGCCTCGCCTTCCTGGCCATTGTGCACTGCATCCGGCCTTCCCTCATAGAACTGGACTCCGTGAAGAAGATGGAGCCCCGGGGACGGCTCGAGACGGCCTTCTCTCTCGCGCACCGCGGGCTGGGCATCCCACGCTTGCTCGATCCCGAGGGTGAGCGACAGACCACTCACATAAATCCCTGCATGCGACGGTGGACCACTTTCATAAGCCCCGCACGCAACAGGAAGCGCACCATTTGCTTCCGAGGGCCGGACGAGGCGGGAGCACCGTGCGTTGACGCATTTGACGCTACTCGTTAAACAGGCACGAACACATCGAGGGGTTTTACGTGCACACTGGCATGCCCTTCACATCTTGGTCAAGGAGTGAACTGTAGTCACTTACAGAAAACTTGAGTTTTCTCCCTGTGCAACGCTGATGCTGCAAATACGTCTGGGAAGTCTCTGTGACGATTATGGCTGTGAAAACCGTTTTGTGCGGATCCTTTAAATTATCAGTGCGCCGTCGGATCCATACTGCATGGTACACTAGATCTACAACATTGTTGGCGCTAACAAGCCATCGCCGGTTTTCTCAGTTTTTCTTTCAGTATTGAAGGACTGTCATCATAACTATTATAGTGGTGCAAAGTGCTCCATTGTGGTACTAACTGGAGAAGTAAATTGTGATTCCCACCAGCATCCTTTAGAAGTAAAATGGAAAAGGCTTTACTCACACTAGGTGTTGCTGGGCACTAAGCCTTAGAGCTTAAGTGACTGCCCCGAAGGAGGACTTTCCGTCACACTTGTTCTTACGGTAGCTCTTCAGTTCTAAAAGAAAATGCTCGAGGTACATCTAAGCACTTCTTATGAGTTGTGAAGGCGAAAGCATACGTGCCGTTTCTCCGTGTAAACTGACGCGCGGCGGCTTCATAATACTGCCGTTTTGCGTGGCTTTCTGTGTGGTTTCAAAGCTGGGATGCCTCAGATCGCGGCTTCGGCAATTTATCTGCCATTTGGCGCGGCGGATGACGTCGGCTCGCTCAATGGGACAGTTAATGCTTTCGCATTAAAAACAGGGAAAACTGGTGATTGCTCGTTCGCGCCAACAGTGTCATGCAGTGTACATTTAGTCGGCCCTCTTCTTTTCGCACCAATGAAAACGACGCACCGCACCTCGGCGCAGATGTGGACGTGCCCCAGCCAGACGGCGGTCGGTGATGACGTACGTGGCGCAGTTCCTGCACAAGTGCCCCGGCACCTACGCCCCGGAGCAGCCCCTGTCCCCGACGCTGGCCTCCCCACGGCTGCCGCCCCTCCCGGCATGCAGCCGGACGACCTCTCTGTTCTTGAGTCCTTCCTCAAGAGGGCCGAGGACACCCTGCTCGTCCTCAACCGGCCCCTCACCAACGTCCGGGAGGAGTACCTGGTGAGGCAGCAATGGGGTTCTGTATGCTCGGTCGACTACCAATAAATGGCTGGCAGCGGTGTGATGAATATGTAATTGCATTGCGTATTTGTTTGAACAGTGGAGGTTTAACCAGCCCCAACGGGCACCTGGTGTCATTTCTGTAGATGACAAATTTGGCTAGTGCAGTACCACTGCTGGCCTGGCATATTTAATCTTATCATCATCACCATCTGGATCGAAACAAGCAGGGGTAGGCATGCAGGATTCAGGGCTTCTGCATGTAAGCTTTCTGCTCCACGCACTCCGAGCTGCGACGCACTAATGCGCTCGATTGTCAATTCCCCTGGCAACACTGTGTGTGGCTGTGCAGTTGACAGCATGTGTGTGAAGTAGTGGCAGAATAAAACAGGCGCTACTCTGTACCTTAGTCGTTTGAATCTAAATCTTTGTAACCCTAAGAGAGCATCAGAGCCTGCACTCTCTCAAATTGGGGTGAGGGAGGGAGGGAAGAGAGATTGCTCGAAGGTGTGAGAGCTGATGTCGGCAGATCTATGGTTCGAGTATGGCGTGCCTCTTCTCTCACGCCTCTCACTGGAATAATTTATGGGTTATGCATGTGCAATCTTTCTAAAATTGAGCTTGGGCACAACTACTATGTAGTCCTGCCAGTACTATACTTTGTTCCATACATGGTTTTTAGATGCTTTGGTTCACAAAGCGGATAGGTTTTCAAATGCCAAGGTGCAAACCTTTTACTCTGGAGTAAGATAGAGCAAATTTTGGAACACAGTCTAGGTCTCAAGGAGACATCATTGCACATTTATCAGAAGTTTACAGCAAAGTCTCTCGAGGCTCTGTGGCATCCGACTAGGATAGGAATTCTTTTCGATCTTGAGGAACCGAACCCCTACCCGCCTCGAACGTCGGTTAGAGAACCACTCCCTGGTCTTAGCACTGATGCAGTAAGACAGTGCAGAAGCCTACAGACCTCATAAAATATAATGCATAGATAAGAGACTGTCTCGCTCGTAGCTAGGTGTTTATGGGGTCTCGGATCTGCTAACATACTGCTTAAACCGAAAAATCGCACCAGTTGGGGGTAGGGACGGCCGAGGAAGTTTGTAAATGCTCAAGGGAACCCTTGAGGCTCTTCTGGAGAATCCCCATGCTCCTGGGAACCCGTTTTGGGAACCCATGCTCTAAGGTTTCTAAGAACGCCTATCGCTCATTTGCTGCAAATTCACGACAAGGTATCTTAAAACCTTGTGGTGCATTTGCGGTAACTTTATTTCTTCCATCTCGAAGGCTGCATGCAAGTGTGACTTGGCGCAGCAGAAGCTTATGGCGTCGCATTCTTAACCGATTTTTTCAATCTCTCTCATCCCAGAGCTACTTGGGGCTATGCCGGGAAGTGGAGTCCCACCGGGACCTGTACGGGCGCCTGCAGCGTCGCGCGGCTCGCTCCGACGGCACGGTGCTCAGCCAGGCCTGGCCCCTGATGGAGGGGCCGCTGGAGAGCCCTGGAGGCCGGGCTGGCCCAGTGGCGCCTGAGGCTGGACCGGGGCCTGCCCGGCCGCCTGGCGCAAGTGGCCGAGTGGCTGGCACAGACCGAGGAGCAGTTGAGGAACGACCCTTTGCCGCAGGGGCAGCTGGACGGCGCGGTGGTGGCCGCCAAACTGGCTGAGTACCAGGTGGGTTGGCTCGGATATTATCATTGTTGTCATCACCATCATCATCGTCACCAACACCATCATCATCGTCGTCCTTGTTGTTGTCGTCGTCGCCGAGAGGGTCACCGAGTGCACGACGAGGAGACTGGAGGAATGGTGGCACCAAAGCAAGAAGTAGTTAGATATAGTCTAGCTGTAGATTAGTACTTTCTGCCGCTTACGTAAGCACAAGAATACTCGAATGTGATGAGAAAACAAACAATTTTTTGAAGCAAATTATACAAATTTTAAAGCAATAGTTTTATACAAGGACCCTGTACGTACCTTGCACGCGTGTGTTGGTCGTACCGTGGCAAGTCCATGAGAGAGAGCATTGCCAACGGAGTGTAGCTGTTGTTTGACGTCATAGCGCCTGTGACCAATGGCGTTGCGCTGCTTGGAGTAGAGGGCAGGAGGGGGTTAGTGGTGCGCTAATGCCCCCCCCCCCCCTTTTGCTGCATAGGTACAGGGGTTGTGTAGTAGGGTAGGAGCTGCATATTAGTAGAATCATCTAATAGGCACGAAGGCATTGCACAGTCATATTGTATACGTGGCGGCATTTTAGAGAACATGATTTAATACCCCCCAAAGAAGACGGATGGATGAAGAACAAGAGAAATCCATTATACGTTCACAATTTCTTCATCACGTGTCACATTGCATACCGTTCAGATGGCAAGTGCTGCTCGTTCAAAAAACCTTATCAAGTGCTATTGCACCTTCGTTGCATTTGACGGAATTTCTAATCCAGGAGATTTTCTGACAGCCCTAAACTTTGAGTTGCAACGAGCTTGAGTTTTCCTTTCGCTTTCAGTCACTCCTGGCCGACTTGGAAGACGTAGGGAAGTGGCTGGCAGAGCAGAAAGCTTCCCCCGCTGTGGTGGCCGCCGTGGCGCCCGAACACATTGCCGAGCTGCAGAAGCGCGTCACGGACCTTTCGTCCTCCGTGCGGAAACGTCTGCTCCTTTTAGACATGGAGCGGCGCAAGCACGCCCTCCTGACCCTGGTGCGGTCCGTGGAACAGCATTTGGCACAGCTGGAGCTCAAGCATGGATCTCGGCCGCAGGTGGGTCCTGGGATGCTTGGAACGCATTCATCGAACTGTCAGCTTTTTGCATTTTGGAGCTGCGCTTTATGTTTCTTTATCGTGCGTCAATGTGAGATCTCTTGAAGTTGCTCCTTGTCCGTTCACTTTCCTTTCAGCCTCAGTCTTCACCGCTTTGTTGTTTGGACTACACACTAGGCATACAGGACATTTGCCAATATATTTGCTTCCTTCTAAATTGGGGAACGTGTGCGAAGCGCCAAACATGCAGCCCCCTATTTAGCCACAGGCGTGAAAATTTGGCATGTCCAGTTTCAAATGCACAATTGTCACATTGTAACCCAATAATGTAATGAGGTAAACAGAGGAGGACTTGGCATACTTGGCAAATGTGCATAGATCAAAGCTCCGTCATAACGAACAAGGTGCCATCCAGCTATACTCCGTTTCACCTTACGATGGACCGCAGCGGATGCTACAAGCCATCCACACATTCCACCATTCTGAATCTGTCACGTGACTATGCGCGTCACACGTCACTATGCCCCTTCCAAGGTCTCTTGACACTCGCACAGCATGGGCCTTTTCCGTTGGCTCATAGCGTTTGCTGCGGTTCACCAGAAGGTAAAACGGAGTTTAGCGAGGTTTTAAGCTCCTGTTCATTAACGTTCTACTAGTGTTGTGCGAATATTTGAATTTTCGAATATTTGGTTTGAATACTACGCTATTCGATATTCGCTTCGAGATGAACTGCGATATTCATACTTTTCGAAGTGTCGATTGCAGCAAGTTAACCCCGTTAATCGTGCTTTATTCCAAGCCCGTGTGCACTGCAAGGAAGCAATACCCGCAGAGCTTGCGGGTATTGCTTCCCCGCAGTGCACTGGTGTTTGGTGAGAAGCGCATTCAACGGGGCTATCCTAGCACGCGGTTATGTCAGAGTATAAGTTGGGCAGCGATGTGACAACCGGTGCTCATCATTCGTACTTGTATTTTCTTTTTTGTCTTCTTCAAATAGGATAGCTGCAACAATTTTGTTGTTTACATGCCAAAATTCATGAATATAGCTATACTAAAGTTAGCTAAGTTAACTGCACTTAGAGTGGACAAGTGGAAGGTTGAGAACAACCTTCACGAGTTCAGCTGAATTTTCGTTTAAGCATGGTGCACGGTAGCGAAAAGGCTTGGAGAAACTATTCAATATTCGATTAGAAAATATTCGGCCAAAAGCACTATTCGCTTCAAATTTGCTTGGAACTCAAAATGCACCATTCGTACACGACCAGTTTCGACATCACTCTGAACGTTTTCTGAATTTAAACTCCTCCAGTTTCAGCTGAAAAATTTATACTAGTCTTTTTTTATTCATTTACATCATTCTCTCGGTCTATTATGTAAAACTGCTTGCTCTCATTCTCTGTTGGGCGGTGTGTGTTGGCGCAGGTTTTGAGTCCGGTCAGAGTGACGTGCGTGTGTTTGTCTTGGTGTCAGGTGGAAGAGCTCCTAAAGAAGCACAAGGAACTGCTGGAGAGGGACCAGGTGTTCCAGCAGTTTGAACGGCTCTTCCGGGAACTCCAGGAAGCGCTGGACATGTGCCAGCGGGGGTCTGCACTTGGTGAGCGGACATACTTTTCGAAAGAGTTTCGCCGTGTCTGGCGCGTTAGTGACAGAACTTGCTGAAGCCTCCAGTCCGGACGCAGTGCCACGGACATTTCTGTCATTTCTGCATGTTCGATACGCTCCAGAGCTTCCTTGCCGGTGCCAAGTCACATAGGAGTAATTGTTGCCTCGTTGTTTGTGCAGCACTTCCTTCGTGGCCACTGAGAGACTAGGCTGGGAAGCATTCTTTTAAACATTTCTAAGCTTTCACTCATTTAAACGCAACTTAAGGCGATTTTTTTCTTCTTCCTGCGCAGTACGGAAAAAAAAAGTAGCTTTACAGGGGAGCCAGGAGCGAAATAGAGCCTCCGACATTGTAAAAATCTGAACAATGTTGTCATGGATTGGCCGAGTTTTCATATGCTTTTAGGCAAGAGAAGAGCCACAGATCTGACAATTCATCCCCCAAAAAAGTCAGTTTGCAGCAACACTGGCAGTATCGGCCTTAACTCGTGTCTTTGTCTCGCATATTGCTTATTCAGTTCTTGCCAGATCGATACGATGACGTTCACTAGGACTGATCTCGACAAGCGGGCAAGAGCTAGTTGGCGTCCAAGCGTCGACACCACGACTAAAGCGCCGCCTTTTCGACCCTCAGGTTTCCAAGAGGTGGACGACCAGGCAAGGTACCTAGGCGAAGTGCACGAACACTGGGCCACCCTGTCGGCTCGTCTTCGCACGGCGGGCAGCGTCCTGGCGGAAGTGGCGGCGCAGTGGCAGCAGTACGACGCCCACTACGGACCGGTCGTGCAGTGGCTCGACCGGGCCGAGATTGTGCTCCGATCCGCGCCGGAGCAACAACAGGTGAGTGAGTGGTCTGACTCACTCGTCCCGAGCTCGCCGGACACTGTGGACTGCCATAATGTCCCGAAATATTCCCCACCCTTAGAGATAGCCCACCTCCATTTCTGAGATGATTTGATATTTTCTTTCAAACACACCGAAAGATGGCCCACTTCTAGTAATTGCAGTGCCCTGGCCAATTGTGACTTCGGCCGAAATGGGGTTAGCTAGCCACAGCAAGAGATAGGCAAACTTTGCTGACTGGGAAGGAGAGTTGTTTATGCTTTATTGCCCCTCAATAAAAAACATGTTTCGCAGGTCATAAGGTACAAAAATAGCATTTTTTAACTTTTCTCGTTCGGACACCAAAAGTTAGCCCACTCCCATTTTCACCCGGTTTGCTCTCGCTCTTAGGTGGGCTATCTCTCGGGGTATTACGGTACGCGTTGTTGAACCAGCTTGTTGTATCATTCTCCAAGGCGGGTAGCAGCAAGGAATACCCAACAACGTGTTTGGTGTTCATTTGTAGTACACTCTTGACTCATTATTACAGACCTCATTAATTCGGATATATCACTATATGGACAACACTTCCGGGTACTAACTGAGTAAATGCATGCATTTTGGTCTCATTATGGTCAACTCACATTGTGGACGCTTTTGGGGGAAATGGAGGTGTCCATACGAGACATCACTGTACTAGACTCCGAGTGTCTTTTGCCTTTTGACACCTCCCACAACTCATTAGCAACCCGCGTTTAGTATATGTGGGAGTGAAACCGTATACCTTACCATAACGTCCCACGCCATTGCCCATCCCCGTGTCATCACCCACCCCACTTTTTGGGTGAATATCGATTTCTAAAAACACAGTGATCAGCCCACCCCTACAAATACCCCGACGCAGGACTCTGCAATCGGCGAACATTCGTCCTACCCGAATGACGCGGCCGCAGACCTTACTGTTGGAGGACGTCCATGCACAAAGTGAAACGAAGGAAGGCAAGACACTTCACTTTGTTTACGGATTTCTCTCCTATTTCCGCAACCCCAAAGTCGGAGTACGTGCATGCAAAAGGAAAATGATGGAGAACAAAATTAAACCTTGTTTTGCTTATACAGAAAAGTTTGTTTGGACAAAAGAAAAAAAAGAAAATCGGAAAGATAACAATAGTCCTAACCCATTCAGGGATCGCTGAGGTGAGTGAATGCCCCATATCCCGGAATGTAACTTCGGAGCGTAAGGGCAAAGTCCGTCTTCACCGTAACAAAATCACCGGAAATCCCCTGTCATTCTTCCAGGACGTTGCAACCGCAGTTGGTGAGATTGTGCGATGGTTGAGACAAAGCCAATGGGTAAATAAAGGTTTGCTGGAAAGTCGCAAAGAGACATTTGTGAAGCGTCCCATTTTCGAGCTCCGTGTCTGCTGCCATCCACGCCACGCAGCAATGCCACCTCGCAAGCCACCCACGGACACACGCATATATGCACGAAACAAGAAGGCTGCACAAGAGCCTGCTCCCTGTGATCTACAGGGCGCCCGACTTGGCCCGACGCCAAAGCATTTGCCAACGCCAATCGCAGGCTCTCGCTTCCTCAGTGCCGCTTTTTGTCGTTTCTTTCACCTGCCCGCTCGCTTGCTCATTGTACCTGTTTGGATTTTTATTTTCTTGTTGAATCTTTTTTTTTTCTTCTTTTTACCAACAAAGGAAACATATGCTATTTCAGGAACGTTTTTCCACGGAACAAGCGTTCGCGCTTATATGCCGATCGGGCGGTGTTGGTCGCGCGTATGCAAGCGAGCAACTTCGGATTGTAAAACATTCCTTCATGAGCGTTTCTTGTATAAAGAAATGAAACTAATTCAAGTTTTGACTTTAATGTACTTCTTGTGCAGCCGCGCTAGATACGTACAGAAAAATGGGTGTTTTTATAGCTTTTTAAAGCTTTTTGTGTTTACTTACCGAAACATGGCCCACACCCACGTTTCTTAGTGAATTTCAGGTGGCAGGGGCTGGGCGACGACTCGGGATATTACGGCAGTTTTATTGCCATTTGAGGACACTTTCATAGTTCTTGTCTGTAATTATTGCTCCCATTAATTTGGGCTTTCGCTGTTGCTGAACTTTGTCGGCTATTTGCTGGCAATCCCTAAGCTCTTCGAACTGCCACTAGGTCTGACTAGGAATCCATCAAGGACTCATTTTACAATATCTGTAGTGGGAGGAAGCATTTTATTTACTGGGTCTCCTGGCATCATTCTTTCAGAGTTCTTCAACGACCTTCCCAGCTGGAATGAAAGAAAAAGTGCGTAGTTGATTCTGGCCAGTACCTCGCCGCAACGAGCAGGGATGACCTGGCGTCAACGCTCCGATCCCAAGTGCAAGGAGTGAAGCAACGCTGGGATGAACTCTACCCGCAGGTATGTTCCAACCCGTCGCTGTAGGTGCACCACTTTATAAAAAGTAATTGTTAGGCTTTTTGTTTTTGCATATACCCCATCAAATGCGATGGCACAAAGTGTGTCTGCTCAGTACAGCAAGCTTCATTTGAAGTGCAGCACAAAGGTTCATCTCGTTCAGTGGCGGATCCAAGGGGGGGGCGGTGGGGGCGATCGCCCCCCCAAACGCCTCGCCAGGCCGGCCACCCCCCCCCCCCCCGGGGGTTCTTCGTCAGCTCGAAGAAAAAACGTAAGCAATCGACGCGAGGGTGGACGCGCCTGCTGGGCGCTTCCAAAGTGGGGTTTATCTCCGTCAAGGTCACGGTACGTCTTCCCGACAGGGACGGCGCCAGGAGTTTCGAAGTGGAGAGACAGTGGGGAGGCGCACCAAATATCAGGGTCCTCGAATGCAGGCACACTTCCAAACAAGGCCAGCACGTCGAGCACGGGGGGAAAATACCTTCAACATATCTAGTCCCCTTTTTCTCTCTCTCTCTCTCTCTGTCTCCCTCTCTCTCTTTGGAGGTTGCGAAAAATTTGTGCCCTGAAAGCTCCCAAACGCAGACGCCAAGCAGCCCTCCTCAAGGGTGCGATCCTATACACAGCGGATTATCCTTCCTCTCTAGCGGCCGCCTTTTCATCACTTCGTTTGATAGTTTCTTCGTGGTTCTGGGCTTGTCTTTTGGCATGTCTTTTTTGGCTTGCTTTGAGATGCTGTCGCCCACGGGCTCACTAAAGGTATCTTATTGGCACGGTGTGCTCATTGCCAAGGGAAGTGCGGAGGGGACGTACCAGGAGGAGACGTTCCAGGAGGGGGGGGGGGGGGATGCAGCTTGTACAACCAGGTGACCAATTGCTTTTCTTCTCAACTGAGAGAGGAAGCAAATGCTCTGGGTACAGTGTAGTCTGGGTCTGAGCTTCTCCTGAAGACGCTCCGGACTTCCCCACGACCTTGGCTTAAACATAAGCCCGCTTTCGTCCTCGCTTCCATCCCTCACTGAGGATCAGCGCCGCAGCGCGGAATACAGAAAGGAGCCGACGAGCGCCAGAAGGGGAGATGTTTCCTCTAATGGGCTTCATACTGCCTGCGGTACGACTTCTCGTGGCGGGAAGCTAATAAAAGAAAGATAAACGGTACGAACACTCTAAAGGCTGGAGGCTGCTTACACGGGGTCCTCAAGCCGACGCCGTAGGCATTTATTTGTATACAATGCCCTTTGAACTTAGGGTGGCGGGACATATCTTAGGAAATGCGCCCGCTACCCCTTGTCTCCCCTTGGCGCCGTCTTTACTTTTCGAGTTAAACGCGGCTTCTGTGGATTGACGGCAGAGCTTTCGCGCGGCTTTGCAGGAACGAATATGTGTGTGCCGAACGGAACAGAGGCGGGGCTTGCTGGTTTGCAACTGCGGCTTCGAATTCCCTACCTAGGGACTTGGGGAAAACGAGCCCTTTCAAAGATACGACTATACTGTCTATACATAGATTAAATAGACAGTGCCTGTGCCCGTTCGAGTGAACACCGACTCCCAAACATCCATGCTGCAGTCGTGATCGGCCTTCAGCCCAGTCGAGATTCGCCGACCGGACAACCGCTCTGCCCCATCATATCTCTGCACCTGTCCTCTCGACCCTGACGAATGAGCTAACTACCCAGAAACAAGGAAGTGTTCCTTTCATACAGAAAATATCCAGACGAAGTGCAATTGAATATAATTTGGAAGGATCCATTGCTGGTTTAAGGCCTTGTCTAAGTTTAAAAGTTATAGTTGCCGAACTGCAACATGCTTTCAAAAATATTCAACAATTATTCGGTTTCGTTCTCTCGAGTTGCATCCAGAACACGTGAAAACACGAGTTTGGGTTGGCAATGCCGCATGTGCTGCGCTGTGGACATTCCAAATATACGGCGAACAACCGACGAACTTGCCTGGCAGCGTTCGTTTCGCTCGCTGCGTCAACAGTGTTTTGACGCCGCGAGCAGCGTCGGAGCCGCCGGGCCATTTTTGTCGCTTGTTTGCAACGTACTCGCTTTATTGAAGCAACCGGCGACAATGAAAAGTATGTTTTAAAACCACGTTCTGCATTTTGGCACTGAATATAAAGTTCTAACTACTATGCCAAGCTTAATCTCAAAGAACAGCCGAGTTTTAGATTAAAACGTTTTTCGCATTGTCATTAGCTGCATGAGCTTCCTCCGTATAGTTGGCAAAGGTTGGCTCTCCGTACATGCTCCGCGGGTGTAACGAGAATATATAAATATTCAAGCAAAAGGAGCCCAAATGTTGTAGCCCCGCCGGGGATATCTGAGCCATCAAGTTACACTGTCTGCAATTGTCACAGCCGCTATAGCACCAAACATTCATCCCCAGTAGTTAAACTTCTTTTTCTATTTCTAGCGCGCTGCCACGCGAATGGAGTAATCCCGTTTCCTATGAACTACAAAATTCCTTGCGTTATGGTGTTCAGAAAGGGTAGTGCCACCACAATTTTCTAGATACTTACCTCTATAGCGTGGTCACCCGAAAGGTTTTAATTCAAAGAGTTCATCCCCGACAGGTGAACCGATACAAAAGCTCTCAAGATCTATATTATGCTATAAGAGTTTAGTAAAAACGATAACTCCACAAAAAATATAAACACTCCCCCCCCCCCCCCCCGCCGTTTTACACCGAGGAACCGCCCCCCTAAAATGGAGGTCTGGATCCGCCCCTGATCTCGTTTCAGAATTATTAAAGGTTGTCACAGGTTGAAATTATATTCAACTCAGTAATTTAAAATGAGTCATTATAAGTTATTATAAATTAGTAAATCTTATTGTGCACGTTTTTAGAGGTCTTGGTTTCAATTCACACTCTTGATTTATGATGTATCAACCCTAGAAAAAGTGTTCCAATCAAGAGTCAAACTTATGTTGTGACAGAAAAAGGAATTCTTGGAATAACTATCAAAAATATGCTTGTAAACAGCCTGATTATTTGACTTTGCATTGACATAACTATCTTTTAATTGTAATACTAGCTTGGAAATATGTAATCTGTGACTTATAGATCAAGAAACAAAGAGGTGATTTGAAAACTTCTATGTAATTACAGTAACAGTAACCCCCTCTCCTCCCCCCTCCTCCTTAAAAGAGAACCAATTTAGGTTTCCTGGGCAGTCCAAATTAATCTCCACTCCACTGCTCATGCATCCATTCTCTTTTTTCTTATAATTTGTAAAAACAGCATGCACAGAAGATAGGAGCAACCACACAGCATTGTCTGTGTGCTCCTTCCTTTTGTGGTCATCTTTTGTGTACACTACACCGTTCTCAGCATTTGAATGCATGATCCACCAATTAGCCCTAGCTTCAACCTTGATCCGTTCCCTCCCCAGATCCATGCCTTCCTGACCAGCGGGGAGTCCATCAGGGCCAACCAGCAGTTCCAGACGGGTCTGGACCAACTGCGGCGGTGGTTCCACGAGGCAGAGCTGCTGCTGTCGGTCCACGTGCCCTGCGAGGTGCCCTTGCTCGAACAGCACGCCGAGGACCTCCGGGTGAGCTGTGGACGCATCGTCCGGTCGGAAAGGTGGCCTAGCACTGTGCGCAGTTTCATGGCCCACCGTATTATCAGAGTCCACCATTGTTTGCGCACGCGCTCCGAGCATGTATGGGCACGAGGGCTGCATTGGCGTTTGGCGTGAACTGGGGTCCAATCATACGCTTCGTGTCCAGGGAATGGCAACTGCCAATGTTGCTTGACGGAGTTTTGAAAAAGGTTGTGTAATGCAAATGCGCAGCAAGATGGCCGGGCATTTGTTTTGTGAAAAGTATCCACATGTGATTTAATGTAAGTGCGCAGCAAGTTGGGATGCTTGTTTTGTGAAAAGTATCCACATGTGATTTAATGCAAATGCGCAGCAAGTTGGGATGCTTGTTTTGTGAAAAGTAGTTGTGGAAAAATTATACATTCCTACGGACCAGTATGGAGCGTGGTGTTCTAAAGTGGTAGCTTTATATGCGAACCCTGCACGGGCCTTGTTTGCTTGTGTCGGTGTTTGTCGTGCTGTAGCAAGGTCATGGGAGAGGGTGTCGGCAACCAAGCGCGGCTGTTGAATTGACGTCGCAGCACGTGACGAATGGCGTTGCATCGCGCTAAGGGGAGGAGGCGGGGGGTGTAATTGGTGCACTAGCATCCCCTCTACCCCCCCCCCCTGCTTTTTCTGCTGCGTAGGAATGAGGGCTGCTTAGTAGGGTAGGAACTGCATAGTAGTAGGAGCAGAGCTATTTTACGGCGACATTACGTGCGTGGTGGCATATCAGAGAAAATGAGGCAATGCTCTCAAAAAGTGGTGTGTGAGTGCAGAAGAAATGGAGTTCTTTACGCATTCACAGTTCCTTCGCCACATGTCACATTGTTTATCGTTCTGGAAGCAGGTGCTGCTCGTTTAGAAAACCCAGCAAGTGCTATTGCACCCTCATTGCATTTGATGGGACGTCTAAGTCAGGCAATTTTTCATGCTTCAGAGAAGAAAGCCCTTCTGTGTGCCATTGGATCGTTTTACTGGGTTGAAGGGGGAAAGGGAGCAAACTGGAAATCGTTGCAGCAGACTACAGGGACGTCGGAAGAAGTCTTGCTCAGCATACCTTTGAGTCTTGATTCGTTTGTTTGATTTCGCAGAAGCTGCAGAGCAAGACGGAGGAGCAGCAGGCGCAATACAAGGCCCTCTCCAGGACGGCCCAGATGCTCGTTCGAGATCTGAGCCGTACCGAGGTGGACAAGATGATGTCGGACATGAAGAAGGTGACTTTGCTGGCTCACGTGACGTGTCATTGCATCGGGTGACATGGACGTGCTTCACACTTATTCACGCCGTTATTCATCCATCTTTTTCTGTCTTGCATCTCCAAGCGTTTGCCTTTGAAGAGACTGATTTTTCTTACATGCATCTACCGTATTTACTCGCAGAATGAACGCACTTTTTTTCCCGAAAATCGAGGCAAAGTTGGGGGTGCGTTCATTACGCGAGGTAAAATTTTTGCGTCCGTATTTACTCGCATAATGAACGGACCTTTTATCCCGCAAAAATCGACGTAACTTCTTATCTCTTTGCGCGCGGCGCGGCAACTCCAAAGCCAAACTGCGATGCGCAAAAAAAAATGCCCCTCTCCATGTTTTTTTCTTCTTGCTTCTGTGTTTGTTTGTTTTTTCCCCGCCTTTCGCAAGTTGTTTTGTTTGCCCACGCTGCCCATGCTTTCGCGACCTCGCTGCACCAGGATAGAAAAGTGCGTTCATTTCGAGGGCTTCTCGCTTCTCTTTCCAAAGTGCGAGGAGGAGGCGAGGGCAGGATCTTCATTATGTGCGCTTTGCTTGGGCGAGGGCTTCTCTGCTTTTCTTTCTTATCTCCTTGCGCGCGGCGCGCGACCCTGGAACCAAACTGCGTCGTGCGAAAAAAGAAAAAAAAAGCTCCTCTTTATGTTTTTTCTTTTCTCTTAATTCCTTGGATTTTTTTTTTTTTTTGCCGTCTTTCGCAAGCTGTTTTGCTTTGCTTAGGCGAGGGCTTCACCGCTTCTCTTTCCTATCTTCTTGCGCGCGCGCGCGACTCACAACCAAACTGCGCTGTGCAAAAAAAAAAAAAAAAAAAGTTTTTTTTTTTTTCTCTTGGTTTCGTGGATTTTTTTTTTTTTTGCCGCCTTTCGCAAGTTGTTTTGTTTCGCTTTGCTTAGGCGAGGGCTTCTCCGCTTCTCTTTCTTAACTCCTTGCGCGCGGCGTGCAACCCAAAATCCAGACTGCGCTGTGCAAAAAAAAAAAAGACTCTTTTTATACTTTTTTTTTGCTTCCGTTGGATCTTTTTATTTTTTTAACGCCTTTCACAAGGCGTTTTGTTCGCTCACGCTGCACATGCATTCGCGACCTCGCTGCACCAGGATAGAAAAGTGCGTTCATTTCGCGCGTGGAGGGAGGGGGTCAAAATTTTGACGTCCGAGTTGGAAGTGCGTTTATTACGCGAGTGAAAAAAAAAAGTCGAAATTTTGAGAGCAGACTTGGGGGTGCGTTCATTACGCGAGTGCGTTCATTGTGCGAGTAAATACGGTAAGTACTGCAGGGAAGTGCTCTGTAGTGGTTCAATTAATTTTATTGAACTGTTCATTAAGAAAATTATCGGTGAAAAATACACATGCAATGCCCTAAAACATTTTCTTCTTAGCATCAAGGTTTTTTATATAGCTAGTACTTGTGCAGTTAGAGTGATCATCCTACGTAGTTTTTCTCAGGACTGTACTGGTATCGTCTGGTGTGTGCAGGTTAACTCCCATGTAGATGGTATATCAATGTATTAAAATGCAATTAGGTCAAAGTTTTTTCCGGCATCCCAACAAGCGAAGTGCTATTTAATTGTTTTTAACTAAAACTGCAGATCAAATACATGAGCTCAACATGAGTCCCCAAACATGTTTGCAACCCAGAGGACTCCTTGAGCATCCAAATTCTCTCTGACCTGTATCCCCAATTACAGTGGTTCTCAAGTTTCGGCAGAGTTGAGGCATATCTGTGCCATGCACTGATACATAGACGCGAGCAGAAGACTCCACACTGTGCCTAATATTGTTAACGGAGCTTGAAAGTTTGTGGTGTACAGTGCTCACAAAATTTATACGGAACACCCAAACTTTGTCCTTTCTCATTGCGGCGCAATCCTGGCGGAAGTCAAACGGCTTCGTGACATTGTCCTTCAAGCTGTTCTTCTAAGCGCTACCTTGCAGAGCCGTTGTTCGACTGGCACTCTCATTATCATCGTCATCTCTTTATTTCTGTGCCCACGAACAACAATTGTCTGTAATGTGGCACAACTATTGTCAATGACAGGTTAGAAACTCAGTAGGAGCTCCAACCCCAGCCCGCGCCCATAGCTTTCTGCCGGGCTTTGGCTGCGCGTGCGACAAAGTGTTATCAAAGCCAGAAAGCTTTCACTTGGCGCTCTTGCTGGGTTCCTAACCTGTTACCAACAAATGAAATTGTGCCCCCAAGAGAAAAGACATGGTTCACGTGTTTCAGTATGAGACCGACACGCTGTTTACAAACAAGCCCGCATTTGCCCAGACCAGGTGTGGCCACTGCGCACGCGCAGAAACCGAATTCGCATGAAGTGAAGCGTCTGCGCATGCGCAGTGCTGTCGACAGTGCCACCGCAGCTGCGTGACGTCAGTGCCGCGTGTTGGTCTATAAGTTTGGGGAGCGCTTTCTACGACCAAAGACCGATCCCAACTGGTTTCTTGACGCTCGGCAGGAGAAAGAGAGCCAGGTGCGGACGGAGGCTCGCTGCTCCCAGCGGCTGCGCACGGTGCTCCAGGTGGCCTCGATTGTTAGGGCCCTGGATGCGGACATGGACAAGCTGGACCGGTGGCTGGACAAGGCCGAGGACGCCATCGCCACCTACACCGTGCCCAACACCCAGGCCCTGGTCAACGACCAGCTCGAGAAGCACAGGGTGCGTCAGACAAACACTCCCCTCCGTTTTAATTGACAGCTTTATACGGGAACCCTGAACGGACCTTGTCTGCTCCTGTTCGTAGCGGTTGAACCGTAGCAAGACTATGGAAGAGAGTGTGCTAACACACCTCCTCTCTCCGCTGCATAGGAACGGGGGTTGTGTAGTAGGGCAGAAACTGCGCATTAGTAGAATGATGTAGGCGCGGAGGCATTTCCAGGTCGGATTGTGTATGCAGCGGCATTTCAGAGGGCACGATGCAATGCATTTTTTTGCATTTTTGCATTTTTGAATTTTTTTACTTCAATTAAAATATATGTACTGTAAAGTTCCGAAAGAACGCCCACCCAAAATGAAGAGATAAATGGTGAAAATCATGGGGTGGGCTATCTTTGGGGACACCACAGTAAAACTTTATCAAAAACCGGCTACAAACTACGTGATGCGGAAACTGATACCGCAGATCGCGGACACTGCAAATTCGCGTTTCACGATGCGATAAACACGCGGGAACCCGCTGCAAACTTGCCTGTCGCAGGAACCGATATCGCACGCGCAGATCGCGGACAGAAAGGCAGGAATCCACTACAAACTCGTATGTTAACGGGAACAAATACCGCAAATCGCGAATGCAGCAAAATCATTTAACGATGCGATATAGTACACGCAGGACCAACTCGCGTGGAATGGAGATCGCACACGCAGATCGCGAACAAAAACGCGGGAATCCGCTATAAACTCGCTTGTCTGACGTGCCGGTACAGCCAATTGCGCGGTTGATGCGATTCCCGTCGGACATTGTGTGTTGTCTGACGGAAATCGGGGGCTGGGCGATGTTTCGGAATTTTTATGTTACAGATATTTAGCCAGAAAAACGGGATGGGCGACCTCTCAGGGGCGGGCGTCCTCTCGGAACTTTACGGTAATGTTGTCGCAAAATATTGATTCGGTAGTCTTTTGACACCATATTAAATCACCTAACAAAAAAAATAAAATTTGAGGGGTTGTCAGTGTTTTTTAAGCCTAGAGAGTTTTCTTCCTTTAGGAGAGTGGCATTCGAGATTGCGATCATTGACGGTCGGTGCTTCAAGGAAACACCGCAGTAACTTTCAGGCATGATTCCAAATTTTGTATTATTGGTTTCCTAAAGCTTAAGGTGAGGTGCTCCGTTTACTTGCAGGTCTTTTCTCGCAAATGGCACCCATGAAGTCCCTTCTCGCAAGCAAAAACAAGCTGCACCGAGACCTGAGAGAGGAGGTGGGAGCGACGCCGGGCCTCGACACCTCCAGGGTAGACGCCAGGATGGCAGCACTCAACGAACGTTTCCAGGTCGGTAACTGTGCCTGTGGTGACTTCAACGACACCACCTGTTAGGTCCCAGGACTTTCGGGGAAACTGTGTTCCGTATATATATATTCTTGTTTGGTGTTTTTGTGACGGGCTCAAGAGAAAACAGGAGGCCCGCAATGTTTACGAGTCCCGGACGTGACGGGCTTCTTTTGGGACAAGCTCTTTGAGCCCGTCACAAAAAAAATTAAACAAGAATATATATACACAACACAGTTTCCCCGAAAGTCCTGGGACCTAACACCACCGACCAAATTTATTTACCGAAATCAAACTTTGTTAGTATTATCGCCGTCATTTTGTCTTTATGTTTTGTGTCTATACCAGATCTCCCACCTTACACAATATAAAATCCAGATTGAGGCTATAGTCCAAGAGTCTCAAACACGTCTCCCGCTGGCCGCATGCGGCTTGCGACTTTCTGGGATGCGGCCCGCAAGCCTCCCGCGGATTCGAGCCCCCGTTCCCATGCCTCGAGCGCCATTAATAATAGTTCTATATTGTCGATTCATTTTCGCTCGAAAAAGAACTCTGCTCATATAACATGTTCGCACAATTTGTACTATTCTGTTTTCTTTTGGACAGAGTACTACTTCGCATAAAAATTTGCTTCTCGGCCCTTTCTCGTGTAAATCAACCGGAACGGCACTACCACTACCAGACCACTAGTGCAAGCTCTTTGTTCAGGGAGGCACCTCGGCTGCAGAAACTCTTGCTCAGCAGGAACAACTGCTGAAGATAAAGCTATGAGCTCGGGCTTCTAGCTGACAGAAATACATTTAAAATGGAAGTGTTTTCTTATAATGCTGCTATAATAATCCTAAGGAAAGAAAAGAAACTGCCATATGAAGATATATGTTTTATGGCTGTTGAGCCTAGTGATTTGTGCGACGGGTCAAAGACGGTATGCTTGTTCTCGATCTATTGAAAACTGCCAGCACGTTCGTGTTTTAAATCTTCTTATAACATCAGGCGTGGGCCCAAAGTAGTCATATATTCAAATGAAAGCTAAAGATGGCAAAACGGTGAGCTTACAAAAAGTAGAAAGCACAAGGTTCCTTCTCTAGAAAATCTCTGAATCTCTGGGGTGTTACTGGGACAGTCGACGTTTGCAGCGTGAAAAACCACTGCTCTTTGTTTGTTTATATGTTTGTCCCAAAATAGCAAAACATTGCCCCAAAAGGACGAGCGCCAACGGAGAGGGAGAGAGGAGGGGGTTCCCTAGGCCCTCTTTCTTTTTAGGGGTGAGCAATCTGGCCCCCAACCTTGAATGAGTTTGACGCCCCTGCTATGGTCGGATGTTTCGGTTTCCTCATAGCCATCATGACCGCCGTTCGTCTCCGTGACGGCCACGGCACGGCTGCCATTCTTTTCGTGTTCTTTGGGCGCGAGTGCTTTCTGGCGATTGACCCAACATATCGGAGCGATCTTGATCAGCCGAACGTCGTGTTCGAGCGGTTCTAGATGGCGCCGGAAAAGGCCCCGACACGCGCGGCAAATATATCAAGACGACAGTGGCTGAAAAAACTGACCCATCACTTCAGAAGTCACCTGGCTGGCACTATTGGTAGGGGTAGGCTATCTTTTAGTGTTCTTGCTTGAACAGAAAAGCTTGCCTTGAACCAGGGTGGGCGCCATCTTTGGAGGGTTGGGCATCTCTCGGTATGTTACGTATTAACTTCGAAATCAGAATTCGCTCTTTGCACACGCCTATGCAGAGCGCAAGTTCGTCTGCTTCTTGCACAGGGGCTGCGATGATGTCAGAATGCCGAGCTCTGATTGGCTGATTGAAACAAATAGTGGGTAGACCTCAAGACATCTAGCATTGAGGTCTACCCACTATTCTTCCTATCAAAGCCAATCAGAGCTCAGCGTCGTTCTGACATCACCGCAACTCCTGTGCAACAAAGCAGATGACTTGCTCCCCGCATGGTGTGTTGGAAGTTAAGAATAGCAGGAGAAGGTCCTCCCTCACAGCCCTCCACTCTTTCCACTTTATCAGAGCGAATGCTGGAGAGGGAGGAAACCACCAATCAGGAAAAACAGAGCTTTGCGAGGGGGTCCTGTACTGCTATTCTAAACCCGCAACAGACTGTAGTCGTCTTTATGAAGGATGGAGAACCGCTAGTGTTGTGATGGTGGTGACGCGTGGTGACGAGCCGCGCTCCTGCAGAACTGCGCCTCGTTGGCCGAGCAGTGGGAGCGGGCGCTGCAGGAAGCAGCCATGCGCTGGGAGAACCTGTTCGACGCCGAGCGGAAAGCCCTGGACTGGCTCGCCAAGGCCGACGTGCACCTGGCCGAAAACAGGGACCCGGAGGCTGCGCGGGTGAGTGGCGTCGGCTCGAGGACGGGTACCGCTAGAGCCACCGACTAAGCTACGCTTCGAAGCAACGACATTTCGGTTGTTTTGCGCTTAAAATCGTAATTGCAAGTTTTCCGAAGCTTTATCCAAAATCGCAGGAAATGCTTTTATCATTAAAAGGATTGGGATATGTTTCGAAATTTTGGGCTACAGTAAACCCTCGTTAACTTGAAGTCATAAAAACTAAAAATAAATTCAAGATAAGATGTGTTTCAAGATAAGCCTGGTGCCAAATTTTCATTGCACTGATGGCACATTGTGCAGAATGAAACCCTTCCAACAATCGTGCCAATTGACTTGACACTCACAGGGTATGCTGCACCGCCCTGCCCTGAGTAAAACAAAACAACCTCAACAAAATTATCAACAAGCAACACTCATAAGATGAGACAGCAAAACCAAAAAGCAAGAACAAGAAAAAAACAACAACAACAGAAAGAACCCACAAAAAAGAATGAAAGAAAAAGATTAAGAGCAGAAGATAACATTGAGTGCGAGGGAGAGAGAAACAGGCGGCACCTACCGTCAAGCCAAGACAAGCCGTATGGAAGAGGGATAAAGGAAACTTAGGACAACCAACGTCCTTGAGGCGAGAGCACTAGTGTCACGCACGCTGCTCTGCGCATGTGCCGTAGCTCTATCGCTGACATCGAGACATTCTTCTTTTTTGTTTAAATCTTTTTTGCGCATTGTTGGATACGTGCAGTGCAGTGATGCACAATTTTGCTTTCTTTCTTTTTTTGGTGTGTTTGTATTTTCAAATTGTGGTCTCTTCACCAACCAATAGCTTCTTTGGATTTACCTTCACCGTTGCAGTAAAGTGTGGGGTGGTGTTCTTTTGCTTGTACCTCAATACACATTGTGTCTATAGGAGTTTGTTCCATGACAAGGAAATCTTTCGACTTAACCGATGCTTTGAGATAGCCGAGTTTGAGTTAAGGGAGGGATTACTGTGTATGTCTGCAGTCACCGACCGATTTTTCAGATGCCGATATTTCGGACACGTCCAATTATTCGGACGTTTTCACCGAACCGTCACTCACCCCACAGAGTTAATGTATAACATTGACCGAAACTTCGCATGCTATAAAGCTTATTGCTCAATATTTCTGACATAATTTGCATGATTTCCTCAGTTTACAGCCACGAAACAGCCGCCACGATGGCTGCGAGCTTAGTCGCTGCCATTTTGCTTGTTTTGATTTTGCCCTGTAGCCTCGATGGCCCAGCCCACTTTTTTATGAATTTCATC